>JAAVUI010000132.1:0-87874 GCA_014899075.1 Fusarium goolgardi | reverse complement strand
GCTTTTTATTTAATTTAATTCATCCCACCTAAGAACAATCCATTTTCAACGTCGACGTCCACATTACCCCTGCGCCTTTTCTGGCCTTATCAGAACCTGGTTCCTCTTTTTACTCTCTTGCTCCTCTCTTCTTTCTTCCTCCTTCTTCACCGTTCGTCTTTCTTTCTTCATTGCAGCTACCATAATTTTTTTTATAAGATCCCAAGCGACGTCGCGTGCCGCTTCGGGTTTTGGTTCTGGTTGTGTCCTTGTCGGCACTTTTCATTCCCTCATCTGAATATTTGAAAAGTACGCGCGTCGGAAAATAAAGAGTCGCTTGCCCATAATGTTCGGTCAAGTGCGAACGAACCGGTCGACGGTCCTTATGGCCGGCACCATCATCTTCTTGGTCGCTTTTGTTAGCCTGGCCTACAACCATCTTGACACCTGGGAGCCTCCTACTGATGTGTGAGTTGTCCTTTCGAGAAACACCTGCTGATCGAAGCCGATTGCTAACGATTACGACGCAGCGCTACCGATACCGAGACTTCCATCATTGGCGACACTCATGATGAGCCTCACCATGACGAGCCTGAGCAGACTGAGTCTCACCACCATGACGCCATGTCGAAGCCCGACCACCCTTCCAACGCTTCCACCGAGCTTGGCGACTACTACTTCAACCACATCATGAAGGCTCGCGTTAAGCCTACCGATAAGAAGTACGCACCTTTCGGTGCCTTCCCCATGGAGCTCCCCGGAGATGCCAAGTGGACCAGCATGATTGGTGAGGAGCTCTGCATTATTGATCTTGACAACCGTCCTTTCAACGAGCCCGGTCAAATCTTCTCTGAGGGTCTGATGAGCTGGGACCGCGCTGACGAGGCTCACGGTCTGTCTCTTGGTGTTCTGAACCACTGGCTATACGGTTTGTGCAACCCCACCCAAATCAGGTTCTGTTTTCTAACCTCTCACAGCCAAGAACCACGGTTACAAGTACTACTACGTTGACATCACCGACCCCTTTGAGGACCGCCGCAACTCTTGGAAGAAGCCCCCGATTCTGTCCAAGATCCTCAAGAAGCACAAGGCTTGCATCTTCCTTGACTCTGATGCTGTCTTCCACCACCTCGACCTGCCTTTTGAGTGGCTCATGAACTACTGGCAGCTCCACCCTGACACCAACTCTCTGGCCCTTGCCTACGACCCTACCCACAAGAACAACATGGACAAGTTCGACAAGGTCTACCTCAACACTGGTTTCATCGTTCTCCAAAACAACGAGAAGACCTTTGAGATTCTCAAGGAGTGGGAGGACTGCCCCAACGAGGGTGGTAAGCACCCCGACTGTGTCGATTTCCGAAAGAACCGCCCCGGAAAGCCTACCGATCAGGGTGGCTTCGGTACCTACATCCGTTACGATTACCCCAAGGATATCAAGGATCTTCCTTGCACTGAGGCCAACGGTTTCCCCGAGAGCAAGTCTGGATGTGAAGGAAAGTTCATCAAGCATCTCTGGACCGGAAAGAAGGACCACATCAAGGTTGTCATCGGCCAGCAAGTCCCTGGTGATCTGCTAGAGATGTTCCACAAACAGTTCATCGACGAGAAGCCCCAATTCTTCATCTCTGAGCGAGATGTCATGGCCTGGCAGGACTAAATAATGAACATGCTTTAATGAGACGAGAGTACTAGAAAAGACGGACATGACAAAGGACGGCTTTCGAATCTTTTTTTTAATAATTGTACTTTAACTATACCATCCAGGAGAGTGGTACACCTTTTACCCCCCAAATGGGCTTCATTATGGTGTTTTTGGGAGTGTTTTGTCGTTTACAAAGGGCCGACTTTGGCTGTTGATATCGATACCGAGACATTTGGATCAATTTTTCGCACCATGTATGCGACGCAATGTAATGCATTCGAGTTTCAGCATGACTCGGTTTATGAGTAATAGGAAAATATACGAGTTTTGACAACAAGTGTATTTTAATGTCCTGTGATAGACGACTTGTGATTGTGAAGTGTGTTGGGGAATATGTAAGGTGGTCAATCAATCCACCATGGGAATGCAAGTCGAGTTCGTACCCTTTGATGCTGCCGATACGTTGTATATGGTCAGGCAAACACTGACGAGTACCAAGTTTATAGAATTGGGGATATATTCTGGGATCAGAGCATTTGTTACTTTTACCGTGGGTTGTGGTGACCATATCTGATGTGTTTCGCTTGGCGCATCGTGTCTGTACCAAATACCCTACACCACGTTTGCCTTGTGATTTTATCAACATTTGTATCTGATATAGTGAACGTCAGGTTGGTTGATAACACCCGGACTTATTCTAATTAGATAAAAGATAGCTTTGGTCATTTCATGGCTACTCGCAATGTCTGTTGATCTGGGTACTTGAATGAGGTTTGATCACTCTCGAGCGCATACGTACTGACGCGATCATCCTTAATTGATGCTTTTCTATCATTATTACCTGATATGAACGACATACAAAACACCTTCTCCATACATTCAAAAGGCAATTGCACACAAATCAATATCACGAAGATGTGCAAGACTAATCGTCTCTGTCCGGTCCTGGTGATGATCTACACGGAATCAGAAACCCAACTGCCAAGACAAACCCTGCCGACTCGATTTTTCAGCCGTACGAAACGACAATGATTAGAAACTCGATAGTTCACTCTATAAAACACCATAATGACGGGATCAGATCATATTGATCAATCACCTGCCCGCCATTGAGTCAACATTGATGGTAATTCGAGAGCCGAGGTACTCTGGACCAACAACAACAAGACGAAATGTGACCCAAGCTTTATAATCACAAGAATTGAACAAGGCAAATAAGTAATGCTTACTTGCCGCGTCTATGATCATTAATCATAAAACCGAGCTGTTTGCGTTTGTTGCGGTGCAGCTCGTTTAGAGTCGATCACTAATCACAGAAACCAGACGGGAAAATCGCATAAATACTCCTGCGGGACACTTCCGCGCCCTTCAGAATACACCGTCGGACTTCTGAGGTGTTGTTGATAAGCAATTGATGTGTTGGAACGTAGATAAAATGCGTTCTGAATCCCATGATTGAGGATTGACGGCTATAGCAAGCACATATTGTCTTATCATGGGAATTATCACGAAACAAGATGAGGGCCAGACATCATTGGGGAATGAATCAACGACGGAGCACGATGTCGAGGTTACAAGACCGAAGGAACAAGATACAGATGGACTTGATTGGGATTCAAGTCTTGAAAACCCTTACAACTGGCCCGCTTGGAAAAAGGCATTGCAGGTGGTGATGCTCTCATCATCAGCTATACTGGCGTACGTTCACGCTCTCCCATCACTTACCACTCTAACAATGTAGATCAATCGGTACATCAATCATGAGTCCGGCCCGTAACGACCTAATGTCCGAATTCAACGTCAGTTCAACGGTCGCTCTTCTCCCCTTGACGATGTACGTCCTCGCCTTGGGCTTCGGGCCCATCATCGGCGGTCCTTTGTCAGAAACCATCGGTCGCTACGCCATTTACGCCGCGAGCGTTCCTCTAGGCGCTTTGTTTACTGCCGGCGCTGGTTTCGTGCACAATATAGGTGCGCTGTGCTTCTTGCGCTTCATGGCGGGTCTGTGCTGGGCGCCTGTCCTTGCTGTCGCGCCTGGGACTTTGTCCGAGACGTTTACGCCAAAGAATAGAGGGCCTGTGTCGGCCGTGTTTATACTCATGCCCTTCTTGGGGCCGGGGTTAGGGTGAGTTTTTTCTTGAACGAGGTTGGGAACTAAAGCTGATGGTGTAGACCTGTGATAGGGGCTTTCGTGGTGAATCGGAAAGGATGGCGTTGGACACAGTGGACGTTGGTCTTCTTTTCTATCCTCGCCATGATAGTCGCGGCTTTTGCCCACGAGACTTTCCATCCAGTCATCAAGCGCAGACTCGCAAAGAAGAACGGGTTGAAGATTGATCCCCCGCCGCCTTTGGCTGCTCGACTCAAGATGTTTGCCCTCGTAGCAGTGGTGCGACCCATTCGAATGCTGTTTTTCGAACCCATCACTGGCTTCATCTGTCTATACGTCGCAGCCGAGTTTGGGACGCTGTTCAGTTTCTTCGCCGCCGTGCCGTATACATTTGGAAGGGTATACCAGTTCTCCATCGAGGAGTCAGGGCTGGTGTTTCTTTCCATCGTCATCGGTTGTCTTCTCGGCCTCGTCACAGTCATCCTCTGCGATGTGCTTTTGTACCGCAAGCAAGCGAGCAAGTACCCTCCTCACCAGATCCCACCAGAGCATCGTCTTTACCCGTCCTTGATCGGAAGTATTGGGTTACCGATTGGACTATTCTGGTTCGGTTGGACAGCGAGACCGGGAGTGTCGTGGGCGAGTCCCGCGGCAGCCATGATTGTCTTTGCCTGGGGAAATCTGTGCGTGTTTGTTAGTACAATGCAGTATATCACGGATACATATCATGGGAACGTTGTCGCGAGTGCTGCGAGTGCGAATAGTCTTGCGCGGTATGGGTTTGCGGGCGTGTTTCCGCTTTTTACTATTCAAAGTAGGTTTGTTCGCGATGCACCTGAAGATATGCTAACAAGTTGTAGTGTACGAGAAGTTGGGGATTGATTGGGCTAGCAGTCTTCTTGGGTTTGTTGCATTGGTCTTGTTGCCGGTTCCTTGGGTGTTGTTCAGATATGGTCCCAAGATCAGGGCGAAGAGCTCTTACGAAACGGTGCAATTTAGCTGAGGATCTTGCGTTAGCCAAGTGAACCTCTAAGATTTTATGATAAGAATTGTTTATATGATGTCAATAAAAGAAATGGTATATTATCTTCGTCTTCAATCGCCAGCCTTCCGATATCCTAGGTGGCATATATAACCATCATCACTAAAGACGACATGGAAACGAGGAAAGGATATAAAATTACAAATAGATATTCAATAAATAAGAAAACAGAAGAACTAGCCATTAAAGTCAAATGAGATGAAAAGTTCATCCAGTATTGTGCGTGCAGTCATTCATAACGTAGTTTTCTCTAAAGGGCTTGTTCTGAGCGTGCTGGCAAAATATCAAACACAGCCCTTATTTTTGCGATTGGAACGGCGCTGGTATGACGCCCCTGAGTCATGCGCAATCGCTTTTTAAGATGACATGAATCATGCGCGCAGGTACGTACTTCTGTTTTTGTTTTGTTTTTGTTTTGGAAATGCGGAGCGGACCGAGACCCACAAACCTTATCCAATGCACGAGATTCCCAATCTCCCCTCAATATCAAAACAACAGAGTGGTGAACACAAGAAAACAAGTTCAACAGTCTAATTCATTCAAACAAGAGACCCTGATCGTATATCTGGTAAAGAAGAGGTGTAGTTTTCAGTGGGGCACGTTGAGATGTGTGTGTGGGGCTCAGTGGTGGGGAAACTAACAAAACCTTGCACAGCCCACCCAAATGCGCTATATATACACAATTCGAAAGCCAGGACAACAACGAATCATCTAGGCAACGTGGCCGAGTGGTTAAGGCGACTGCCTCGAATATTGGTTATTGTAAGCAGTTCCCTTCGGGGGCGCAGGTTCGAATCCTGCCGTTGTCGATTCATCTTTTTGACAGGTATCTCGAATGAGAAACCTTTGTGTTTTTAGCTGGGGACATACCTTTTTGTAGAGGGGCTTTCCGCACTTGGTCTGGAGGGCCTATGGAACCGGCCAAGTTTGTCCGGGGGCGCTTGTTGGAGTGAATCACACCGTTGTGAAGATTCAGGATATACATATAAGGAGCCTAAGAGTATGGCCTAAGCAGCACAAACTGACTTTAATTTCGTTCATTATGATAACCCTTGCGGCTGTTGTTTTCGACGGCGGGTTCTAAAAATATGTGAGTTTCTTCGAGACAGGCCGGGTTTCCGCGCATGTGCGAAATCTATTGTCCCTCCCTCGCAACCAACCCTCGGGACCAAGCGAGAACCTCATGGAGCATGGCAAATGTTTTGTGCCCCCCCCCCAGAGCTCAACTGAATGTAACCATTCTTCTTCTTATTCGGCGCTTTTCCTTTGTTGACAGCGTGCAAAAAACCGATGTGGCGGGTCGGTTTCGCTCGCCCTCCAGAAATAATCTCTGCATTTAGACGGGTCGCCTTGGATTTCCTCGCGGAATAGCTTCTTACAGCGCTCGACATCTTTCTGCAACGATCAAATCAGCTACTATTCACATTAAGCTTATGTGCTACCCTTAGCCCAGGAACGTTTGCCACGCTTATCTCTTCCCCAAAACCACCATGTCCCACGTGCCTCTTGGCTTACAGCAACTGGCGCACCCACGTTCCCACCAAAGATCTACTACACGTGCATCACCCGCGCATCGCCGTTGGATCTACCACCCCTACTCAGATCTACAGGGTTGAGGATCCCGTCTGTCTGGGCGTCGATTAGAGTCTCCATTCGTCACCGAGAGGAAATGAACCTCACGCGAGTGATATACCGTCTAGGCTTGTTTTAAGCTTAAAAGACGACATGAAACCCAATGCAACTTTGAGGTTCTGCAGACGGTTCTAACCTTTGACAATGGTTGCCACATCTTTGCTCGTTCAGCTGGCCTTATTGCCTTGCTTGGCTATTGGTTCTTCTCTTTCACCTAGAGCAAAGTCCTTTGACTATGATTCTCTTACACTGAGAGAAGTTGGCGCTCGCAACACCCTTGTAAGTTAATGTCCGCTGTCTAGCTAAATGGCCGTTGACATTTCCAGGACTGGCGTGTGTGGCTGGAGAAAGACGGCCAGCCGATTTCCTTCTGGCACGATGTTCCTCTGTACCCTGAAAAGGGCAACAATCGCATCGTGAGCTACGTTGTCGAGATTCCTCGATGGACTGACGGCAAGATTGAGACCCGTCGCGATGAACCTCTGAGTATGCCTCACCCCAGAGCCGATTAACAGTAACAGTCTGACCACATGTAGACCCCATCTTCCACGACGACAAGAAGAAACAACCTCGTTTCGTGGAAAGTGTATGGCCTCACAAGTCCTACCCCTTCCACTACGGATCTATTCCCCAGACATGGGAGAGCCCCAACTTTGACCACGACTTTACTGGATATCCCGGTGACAACGATCCAATCGATCTGTTTGATATTAGCGAGGTGTAAGTACTTTCCTTCAATTGAAGCGACATGGCTGATTTCCAGTATAGTCCTGCCCACGTTGGTCAAGTCAAGTCTGTCAAGGTTCTAGGCGGACTCGCTCTCAACGATGTGAGTTTATGCTATACAATGCAGAGCATACTTACTGACCTCTCTAGGGTGGCGAGACTGACTGGAAAGTCATCGCCATCGATACCAAGGACCCCCTCGCTGAGTTCGTCGAGTGTAAGTAACTCACTCCTATGCAGTCCCAGACTAACATTCCCAGCCGTCGATGATCTCGAAAAATACCGGCCTGGTCTTGCAAAGACCTTCTACAACTGGTTCACTGTACGTCCTCCACCATCACCTTGATCAATCTCGCTAACCGTCTCAGTACTACAAGGTCGCTCGTGGGGACGATGTCCTTGAGATTGTAGGAGGAGACTACCAGAATGCCAAGTTCATGGCCAAGACCATCAAGAGCAGCCACGGTGACTGGCAAGATCTTGTGCGCGGAAAGGTCGACTCCAACGAGATCAACTACAACCAGACCAGCTCCAAGAATTACAAGAAGAGCTACGTAAAGAGCAAGGATGCCACTAAAAAGTTTGGTCTTCCCGAAGAATCCAAGATTCTTCCTGCCGCCGAGAGACCCTCCAAGTATGATCTGTGGTATTACTTGGATGAGGATTACAAGTTGATTGAGCTTGGCAAGAAATAGACGTTGGTGATGTTTTCGGTGGATTAAACGGTTTGTTGAAGAGACACTTTCCTGCAGGGGCTTGGGAGATATTGCGCTGAGACGTTTGTATTGGCTATCGAATCTGTAATAGAGATTAAGTCGTGTTGGGGAATCCGTCTCGCTCGTGGTCTCGACGCCACTTGGAGCTTCATGGTCGAAGCGTAGGGCCAATTTGAGAGAGTGAAAGACTGACAGGTAACGACAGTATCGAATGTGCTACTGTTCACCACGTGTAGAGAGATCTGAATGGACGCAAGATATTGACTTCAAGGTGCTTGACGAATGGAGGGATAAGGATTATCCTTCTGGAACTGTATGAATATTCGCCAGTATTGAAGGTAGTAGCAGTCAATTTTGTTGAAGCGGGACAACTTGGCCAAGGAGAGGGAGAGGAATAGGGGGAAAGGGGGGCCAGAGGGTGATCAAAGGGTCGGGACAATATTGACTTGCTCAGGCGATTATACGACATGTTTGCGATCGTGTCTGCGCACCCAAGGCGCTATTCGCATATGTTTTGGAGGTATGTAAGTAGCAGTATGCGTGGTTGGTTGTAGGCTTCTCCATTATACTTGCCGGTCATCACGTTCACCCTGTTCCAGTCATACATCTTGATATGTCGATAAAAGAATATGCTTGATGTACTGGTATCGGGTGATCCAAGATAGATTTGTAGATGTTTTTCGAAAAAAGTGGTTGCTATGTGGTTGATGGTGGAAGAAGACGGGAAGAGATAGAACCAAGGAGTCAAGCATGCTTTGTATACCTAATATATTGACTGAGTTTTTAATTCGCGACAACCTTTGACTTGAGAACCCTGACTGTGCTCAGAAAATACGCATATGGGATACATAATGCGCAGTGAGTGAAGGCATAGCTTGAGATGTGGAACAATTTGCACAAGTTTCTACATGTTGATGATAAAACTATTATTGTCTGGTTGCCCAGTGTATATAGGCACTTGAGCTACAAATTTAAGCATGATAGCATAGTACAAGATCATTAGAAACAAAATGAAATCATCTCCCATGTTATTTGTTTTTAGCTAACCCAAGTCCAAGCCTTCTCGTCTTACTATGTACCGGACGAGGTAGTGCTTGTCCAGCCCAAGAAGTAAGGATCGCAGTGTTTTTTTCTCGTCCTCAATTATTTTAGTCTATGCTTTGGTCTCGGAGTTTAGTTACTGCTTAGTGCATTTATTTGTCTTGATTGAAAAGTCAAAAGCAGTCACATGGTTGAACTATAGAAGAGGCTGGTGTGGGCTCGTAATCTTTGAGAGAGCAAGAATTCCAATTTATTGTGTGTATAGAAATGCCAAATTCGTGCTTTCCAAGGGTATAATAAATGCAACAACAAGAAGAGAGAAAATATCCAACAAGTAAAATCCATATTCCTACTGTTGGCCTGTGCCGGTCTTCCGTACACGCAGCTCAACATTATCTCAAAAGACGCATAAATATAACCGATACTAGGACTCCGAAACTCCGTTGACAATGCAGATGATGCAAATGGTACAAATGATGCTGATCATGACCCGTGAATAAGGTGTGTGAATAAAGAAGCAGAGCCTTGAAAAGTGTCGAGTTATGCTTGGAAAGAAATATTCGCAAAAGTCGGCTATGGTGAAATGCTGTTGCTGTGTGTTGACGAAGAAACTTCGTAAAAGGTTGTACTGATGTATTCCGTGATCTTTTAGTTTGCGTGCAAGAGCCTTGTTGTCGAGGAAACAGAAAGAGGATGAACTCGTAGTCTTGAGTCTAATCGAACGAGAGCAAATCGTCTCCTTCAAAGCAGGTGTCTGAAGCAGCACGAGCAGCAGATTCCTTTGCAGCCTCCCTTGCAGCAGCCTCATTTGCAGCCCTTGCAATCACTAGAGAAGCAGCCTTTGCGATAGCAGCTTCCTTTTCAGCAGCTGCTTTTGCGGCACGTCTCGCATCGTCTCTTTCACCAGAAGCTTTCAGCTTAGCGGCGATCTTAGCTCCGTACTTTGCTGCATATTCCTTTTCGGCAGCCTCTTTCTCAGCTATTATATTGGCAATTCTCTTCTCACGGTCAGCCAATTGCTCTTGTCGCCACTGATTATAGTTAGCAGTATTCTTTTCTATTAGTCTCTGAGGATAGGGTAATTACCATTGCTTCTTTCTCTTGCTGCTCCATAAGGATCCCAACCGCCCAAGATTGTATGGCCTTGGGCGTTTTCCAATGGCCCGGCGTGGTACCGACTACCTCTGTCAGAAACTGGCGGAAGATGTGGTTTTCCCCCCATCTTTGACAATCACAATAGTCGATCTTTATCAACTTATTCAAGGTAGTCTCTGTGCAGTAGCCCTTTACCAAGTTGCCAATTTCTCCCTTTGTGAGATCAATGTTCAACATGTTGATAGATGGATAAAGAGATGTGATGAATGTGTAAGTGAGTATGAGTGTGAGTGAGTATGAGTGTGAATGTGAGTGAGCGGGTGTTGAATATCCAAGATAGATTGTTAGAGAACAAGTTGATGATTTGTGGTTGGTAAGGAAGGAAAAGAGAAGAGACAGAATAGGGGACAGACATGCTTTATATAGGATGAAGGAAACAGAATCAGTAAACTCGGGCCATGTATGAATGTCTGCAAAAACTTTATACTTGTTCGTGATGAAACCTTGTTTCGTTGCCAGGTGTACATAGGTAGTTGAGTCACAGATTTGAGCACGACAAGGCCGAATAAGCCACATTGTGAGCAAGATAAAGTCATGTTCCCCAGCAAACTAGATTTCTACTTATTTTCTAGAAGAATCTTGAGTCTAAGCTTGCTTTGCCTATCGCATTCGTCCCTTGGGAGACAAGACGTTCAAATGTTCTCTTGCATGGTCAACATCATCCCCTCCATTTTAACTCTGGGTTATCCGCCTACCCCTTTTTAGTTGAGTAGTTTATACTTTAAACAAGTTTCAAAGACTTTTTAGTTTATGATTAAGGGGAAAGTCGAAATAAAGTGTTTGTCAAATAAGAATTAGCCTTGGACAATACCGCGGTGTACATACGGAGGCCCAAGTGTTTGACACTGCCAGGAACTGTCACTTGGTAAGGAAAAGTCAAACACACACATTGAGCTTCCCCCCTCCCCCCCAGTAAAGCAGAATTTTATTCTACTTGTCTATTCTCACTCATCCTTGTAGCTTCTCCGCTGAACTTTCTCACTCACACAATCCGTCATGCCGGAGAACGAGCAGCCCCAACGAGATCAACAGCCCCAACAACTCAGTCGCCGTAGGAGGCCCACTCGAGATGCATACTGCTTTCAATTAGTTTATCTCCATGGCCAAGTTTCTCTCATTTGAGAAATTCCTGACAAGGTCGGGTACCAAGGAGGGATCTTCCTTCGGCCTCTCCCATCAGCGGGCAAGGCTTGGAGATGATGGCTATGGCTTCCGTACGTACCAGATATTCACACGCACATCCACCATTCCTGTTGACTAACTCCAGGCTTTACAGACGCCCGTCTGCTTCGTGTGCTCTCTCTTGACTGGCCATCTTGACCTTGTTGTGTTCCCTCTCCTGTGCCGTTTATATATATGGATAGCTAACTCTCCAAGGCAATCAAATCGTCATCACTAAAAGCATGTTCCTCAGGGGTGACGGCTGCCGTGTATTCAGACTTGAGCATAAGCTCGATTCGCTCCCTCTGTAGATAATACCAGTCAGTTTAAGATACACAATCGTCCAATAGACATAAACTAACCTCAATCCTTAGGCGGATTTCTTCCATCTTCTTCCTTCCAAATTCCACGATGCGCTGGTGTTGAATCTTTGGCGAGGGGCTGTAAGGCCCGGGGAGGCCAGCGATGAAATCTTCGAACCACAAATAGGTAGAGAAGTATTTGTATGCTTTGGGTGATAGCCGTGCGAGCTTGATTGCGATGAGCCAATAAATGTTGCCATCCTTCATGGCTTGTATTTCTCGTTTGTTGAAGAGTACGGAAACGTTGGTCATGGCGGGCGCTGAACAAGGCGGATCGGAGAACAGGCTTCGAGATGGACGTGAACAAGACGGACGGAAGCAGTTGCGGTGATATTTAATTCAACAGAACTCATCAGAATGGCTCATGGCCTTGTACAAGATTTTGTTGGAAAGGTGGGGGAAAAAAAAGAAAGGAAACAACGAAACAACGAAACAACGAAACAACGAAGTAGGGACGAAAGCGATCATGGCAGTGACACACCAGGAGAGCTACACAAATGCCCAGCACTGTCGAGACTTACCCAGCATCTCGAATATACATACAAGAAACAAGATAGAAGAAAGAGTATCTGACTCTTGTATCTAGTATCCAGGTTTGATGCAGTCCAGGATTACATAGCCCAGCGAGCTAGACATCCAGAAGATTCCTCAGGTTTGCTCTACAGGCAATCTCTACTCACGAGTAAACATAATCACATAACTAACAAATACCAGAATATCAGACGCGACAAACAGATGCGTCCGGAATTTGTGTCTCATTCACTGAATTCTATTTGTGCAGTAACTTGAGAGTTCAATAATCTCTATTGAACAACTACCCAAAATGCTTGCATCAAGCAAGTCCCAGTTATATAGTCAAAAATATGTACATGTAATCAAGTTAAATCCTCACCCTAGTCACCTCTCTGACCGTCTACCCTTAACCCTAGATGCACTGGTGGTAGTAAGGGTTGTTCTCGACACACTTGAAAGGCTTCTCGCACTCAGTAGGACCATTGTAGTTCTTGCCGCCGCACTGGTAGTAGTGCTTCACAGGACCAGTGTTACCAGTTCCAATGGGGCCAGCTGGGGCAGTACCGCTGGGGACTTGGTAGGCGGGACGTGTCTCGGTGTTCCACCTGTATGTGTAGGCAGAGGTGGTTCGAACGACGGGAGCACGGGTGGGGGCTGAAGTGGCGGCGGTGGAGATGGCGACGGCTGTGGGCTCAAAGTCGCCATCTTCGCACTCATCGTCATCGACGGGGGCAGGGGCAGGGGAAGAGCCATCTTCCTCGCAGTCATCATCATTATCATCAACATTGGTGTAGACAGGGCCAAGGGCAGTGCGAGTAGCCATAGCGGTAGTGGGAGCAGAGTTGTTCGTCAGGGAGGTGGAAGGGTACACAGGCTCATCAGTCTCGGAGATATCGTCGCAGTCGTCAGTGTAAGCAGGCTTGGTCCTGGTCAGCATGGTGGTAGGAGCAGCAGTGGTCGCGACGGGAGCAACAGTGCTGGAAATAGGAGCGCCAGTAGCAGCGGCGGCGAGAAGGCTGGAGACACTGGTCCAAGCGGGCTTCTTCTCGTACTCATCGGTGTACAGGAGAGCTTCGCCGGTGCCCTCAAAGACATCGGGAATCCAGCTGTACTTGTCGGTGATGCCCCAGACTGTAACTCCAACACAGCCCTTGACGTCGAGACAGGCACCAACGACATCAGCGTACTCGTCTCCCTGCTTTGACAATTCGGCGGCAGAGGCTGGAACGGAGGAATGGCGGATGTCGAGCTCAGTGAAAGCGACCTCAACATCGAGGGAAGTGAAGCGCTCAAGGACGGTGACAAGCTCGGAGCGGGAGGGGGTCTCGCCGACAATGAGATGGCCCTGGAAACCAACACCGTCAATGGGTGCGCCAGCCTGTTGGAGGATCTCGACAATCTCGACGGCGCGGTCGGTCTTCTTGCCGTTCTGCTCGAGGCTGTAGTCGTTGTAGTACCTGGGGTTGTTAGAGACGGTAACGGACGGATTGGCAAAAACTTACAGCTTGGCCTCGGGATCGGCCTTCTTGGCGGCGTTGAAGGAGATTGCGAGGTAGTCGGTTCCAAGAGTCTGGTAAAAGACACTGTCTCGCCACTCGCCGCTGTCGTCGATAGCCTCGTTGACAACATCCCAGGCGTAGCAGTCACCCTTGTAGTGCTCAACAACATTGGCAATGTGCGCCTCGATGATCTCGGTCAGTTCAGAAGCAGAGAACTTTCCAGCAGAGACTGTAACTGTTAGAACATCATCTATCAACCAGGCACACTCGAACACAACTCACCCCAGTTGGGCAGCTGGCTGTGCCAAGTCAAAGCATGGCATCGTAGGATCTGGCCATTCTTCTTGGCAAGATCAGGAATGACATCGGCAGTTTCGTATTTGAACTCGTCGCGGGTGGGCTCGACAGTCTCCCACTTTTGTCCGTTCTCGGGGACGAGTTGACCAAACTCTTCAACGTTGTCGGCGAGTTTGGCGTAGGCTGAATCGCTCAGATAGCCGTTGTCGACTGCGCTACCAAAGTACTTGAGGCCAGCGGCCTGCGCTAGGCTGTGAAGCTGGGCTGAGACTGGGCTCGAAGCCAGAAGGCCAATGAGGGCAGATTTGTGCATTTTGACTGATGAATGAGTGACTGGATGGATACAGCTAGCTAAAGCGAAAAAGGATGTATATGGTCTTTTCAAAAGAGTGTAAAAGGGTTAGAGAAAAGAATGAATGAACAATAGCCACAGGCGTATCTGGGTTGATTAGTAGCAGACCATTCTTTGGTGGTATATATGGGTTGAGTATCTAAACCATCAGCCTGGGACTTCAAACCCCTGCATCGTCAACGATTTCCATCGTGCCAGTTCCTGCAGATAATATGAGCATCCTTGTTTTTTTTGTCGCGGTAGAATATCTTCCGTGCATTCAGAGTCCCTTGTCGCATCTCCGCTTCGTCTCAGGTCTATGAGCAAGGGGCTCGGGCTGGGTTCCGAAAGAGCTTATCATGAGGGGGATCGATCCAGGTTTGTGGTGATTATCCGGATGAAAACTAGGATGTTCGACAATGTCAAGACCTGGTGGTGGAGTTTATGTCATTTAAACCCTTGTTGAGGCAGTGGCATGTTCAGGAACAAGGTACATACGGGTAAAAGAGAAGGGCGGCGGTTAAATGGTGTGCATGCTCGTCGCACTTGCCTTAGCATTCAACTCTTAATGGATGAGGACCCTCAGGCACTGACTGACCATGTACTCCGTAGTACCTGATCGATTGTCGAAATATGGTACCTGTCGATCCCACTCACCCACCCACACATTCCCCTTCACGTTTCAGATACCCGGCGCTAACAAGCACTCGTATAGGTAGCTAGCTTGTTTCTTGACTTCTTCCTTGGTTGAAGAAGAATAAGGAAGGGAAGGGTAGGATAATTTGTTACAGATTGATGGAGTGCTGATTAACGAATCTCGGTTAATGTCTTGAATTGCTTATCGTTGGTGCCACTTCTGGGGAATAATAGAACCATCAAGTCCTAAGCCCAGGGTGCGAAGAATTAATGGCACAAGATCTGATCCAAGGTGAAGCTAAATGAACAAATTATTATATTCCACAATGGCTTCTAGCTGCTGGAACTGTGGGACACGAATAATGTCCCTGTCTCGCCTGCGTCTACCCTATACATTCCCCATCGATCAAGTATAGAGCTACTTCGCCAAGACGAAAAGGGAACACCAACCAACAAATGCAAGGAGATACCAGAATATTTATCCTAAGCGCCACGAGTCGAATGCTATATACAATGCGGCCCCTATGCAAAAAGGAACTTTATAAATACAGTCGCTCCATTCACTCGCTCTATCATTCGCGACCCAGTCGCTCCTCATCATCATGTGTCAACTCGTACGCAGGTCGGAATCCCTCCCCATTCTGACCCTGCTTCTTTAAATGCGGGTTCGGATGGGTGTCTTTTATTCCGCCTAGACTTGTGTACCCTTGATCGTAAAGGGGACAGTACTCGATTCCTAGGTGGCGAATAAACTAAAAATGTTAGCACCAGACGAACACGAGATGGCGAGATGGAACATACAGCCCAGATTTGTACTGTTCGCAATATCGTTAGCTTAATCCAGATTGCAGCTTCAATCGGGGCACATACCATAATGCCAATCAATTACAGGATGTATTCTCATAAACGACGGCCAGCCAGCGTCCGTCGGGTCAAAGAAAGTCAAGTTCTCGCCATGAGGATCTGTTCTTCTCGTGCCGACAAAGACAGCCTTGATGCTCGGTCGTTCCTCTAGGTATATCCCGAGACCCTTCTTCATGGGTAGTACGTAGCGCGCAACTTCGAGACCGTACTCGGCGCTGGACGTCTCGACGAACTCGTCTACTTCGGGGAAGGGATGCGCGGCGACGATGTATACGCATTGGAGCTTTTCTGGGGGTGTGATGGCCGAGGCGCCGTTGGTGGAAGGCTCGGCGGATGAGTAGTAGATGCGACCCATGCGTGCGAGGATCACGACGAGGAGCACGAGGCCTGGGAGTGTCAGTATACTCTGCAGATTGACTGTTACGCAGCCGTGGAGCCCTCCCTCGGAACGACAAGATTGAAGAGCTCTAGTTTGTGGTATGCGACTTACAGTCCTTTCCTCCATTATATGATAACGATATTTGTTCCGGTCTGCGCACGTCAGCATCCGCCCATACCCGCCAATCTTGCCGAACGTACCGATATCTGTGTAAAGCCTCGTCAACTGCCTCTATCGACTTGCGGACTTGGTCCTGCACATCGCGCAGTATCTGTGTCTCGGGTTCCTCCGCAAGAAACGCTTCGACCTTGTCTCTGAGCTCGAGACACTTGTCGCGCAGGGAGCGGGGTGGCGGGGTCGATATCATGATGGGCACTAAGATGCCTCGGAACTGTATATTTGGTGGTTGGCTTTTTTTAAGATGAGGTCGGTTTATTGGAAACGCATGTAGGCGACGGTTACAAGTAAATGGGGATCGGATCTTGTGGTAGAAGCTTCATTCGATAGCTCCGGCTTCGCCGCACGGCGATATGTAAGTATATATGTATGTATAGGTGTCAGTCAGTAGTGCAGGGTATCCTCATGGATGCCGAGGGACCACTTGAATCACGTGCGCTGCTGTCAGCAGCTCAAACATAGCATCACGTGAGGAACCTTGACAATAGCGAGATACGAAACAATTGACTGTAGACCGATTGATTATCAGTTCTTTTTTCTTGTCACAATATCAGAGAAACGATGTAGTTATATGTCTATTCGCTGCGTATTACCAGGAAAAATACAAGGTTGCTTGAAAAGTTATAGTTTCCAGGATATCTGTGATGCCATGTCCTCGGCGGGTGTACAGTAAAGCCATTCTTTTATCTATTGGTACACAAATCCAACTTGTTCCCTTTCTCCCTTTCTTCCTATTCTTCTCTTTGACCTTTTTTAATATACATAAATTGCCTTGCTTTATGTCTTTGATTGCTGCTGTGCTTCTCCCCGTTTTCGTTCTCCCTGTCGTTTCTGGTTTTTGTGTGGACAGACAAGTCCCGGGCAATAGCTGACATTTGTTATTTTTATTCGCTTCGTCCGTAGTGAATATATCTTCTGGCAGTGGAGGCAAGGCCTCCAGCTTCTTCCCTTTATCATCTTGTAGGCTAGTTGTTTCCCTTCATCATCTTGGAAGCTGCCCAAGCTCTCTCCTTGCTCTATATCAGGCATCGTGACTCTTGGTCACTGCGAATAGCTTCAAAGGCTAGGCTTACGTCGGTAGCGAATGGCCTTACAGCATCCCAGAGCTTCTATCACGATGCTTTGAATTGCTCTTCGTCGTAATGACCTGCCCGCATGCCACCTGCACGGCGATGGAATAGGGAGCTGCCTCGATGTTCTTGAGAAGGGCCTCCTCTGAGGCGTCGATCATAGCTCCGGGCTCATAACCTCTTTTGCATTCTGTGCATATGCCTTCCAACAACATTTGCAACATAGGTAGGAAAGAAGGTCAAAAATCGATCTGTGGATACTTCCTTCAATTTAAACTCAATCCATCAAGTTCATTTCCTCTGGTTGTCACGGCATTCGTTGTTGTTCTTTGCATTGTTCGCCTATCTGCTCAACAATCCAGCTGCTGGTTTGACTGTAGTGATGGCTTTCGTGTCGGCGCTTTGGAGTGAAGAGTATGTTCCCCGTCTCTTCTCAATGAGGAAAATGACAGTTCTATCCGCTACACCAGTGGCGTCCTCTTCTGTATCGTGGTACTACATGTTGATGAAAATGGTAGCCCAAAGCGTACTAGAAGCCATAGCTTCTTGCTACCATCTGTACGACGCTGTTAACGTCTCCTGGATCATCCTCTGTCAATACCATGGACTCCAATATCGGAAGATCGATGGTGATCAGAGCCAGAGTCGGGGGATCCGCCGCTGGTATTGCTATTACCATCAGCATCGTGAGGAGTCTGGCGCTTGGCCGGTTTGGGTACAGAAAGCTGAGTAAGTGGTGCTCAAGGAGCTAACAGAGGCTCACGAATCACGTCATAAAGAGCTCGGCGTGAGAGCGTGTCCGTGAAGTGCACATCTTTGAGATCTTCATATGAAATGTCTGAGTACCGTGTTGGAAATAGAAATGGTCTTCTCAGACGTGCAGCTCATTTCGTTAATCGGAAGGTACAGTAGCCGACGTCGCTGATGGGTCGAATCAAGATGACTTCGACTCTCATCATCTCGAGCACGGCGAACAAGTCCTCGTGTCATGCCATGGAAGCGTGGAAGAGTTTCGAGGCTCGTGAGCGGGTGATAGCATTCTTCTCGTGGCCTACAAAGTTACCGCGATTGGCGATGATGATTTGGAATGCGGTGGCGCGACTCTTGTTCTTCGTATACCGGGGTCGCTGTTCTCCGCAGTAAGAGAGATAATTGCCGCTTCTCTATTGATAGGACAGTCGTCTGGGGAGGCAAGGAGTTGAAAATAGCTGGTTGTGATAACATTAATCATCGGTCTCTTGACCGAGTTGATTAAGTCGCGGATGACAAAGGCATTCCGTCGTGAATCCAAGCACTGCATCTAAATTCTACAGCCCCAGCTTCCTTGCCTTTCTTGCGTTGTCCGTCAACATAGAATGTAAACGTTGCCCATTCGTCGTGAGGTTTGAACTGGCGCCAACTCTGGAACATCTCTATCATCATGTTATACCACGGGGGGGCGAATGGCTTTGTCCCTAAATCCGTCTTCCAGTTTCATGACCCATGTTACAACCAGTGAGGACCACATTGCTTCTATGTTT
The DNA here is from genome assembly GCA_014899075.1 of Fusarium goolgardi. NCBI lineage: Eukaryota > Fungi > Ascomycota > Sordariomycetes > Hypocreales > Nectriaceae > Fusarium > Fusarium goolgardi. The sequence goes on along the minus strand of JAAVUI010000132.1, from coordinate 69,019 downwards.
ATAAGGCCTAGGCCTCCCTCATCACATCGGCGATATGTCTCGTTAAGCGCAATAGCTCCCGATAACTTTTCCTCAGGCCCCTTTTCCCATATATACCTTAAGATTGTGTTTTGTAAATCTTTTAGGTCCTTCGGACCGATCGGGAGGCAGACTATTGAATGCCATAGGACGCTTTCCAGCGCCGTATTGGCAACCTTCGTTCTTGCCCACAGGCTTAGGTGCGAGGTTTCCCAGTAAGAAATTTTCTTCAACATCTTATCCTTCATGGTCTTCCAGTATTCATCTGTGTTTACAGACGGGCCTACTGGTACACCTAGGTATTTCACTGATGTTGTTGTGATCCGAAAGCCCTCATACTCCTCCGGGCACTGATGGCCCTCTGGTAGGATGGCTAGGATTTCAGATTTAGCAACATTCAGAGTAGCTCCTGTAGCCTTGTGGTAGATCCCATATTTTGTGGTAACCACTCTGACTTCCCGTAAGTGTCCAGTAGAGGTACCTGTGTAGGTAGGTACCCTGCTCCGAGGAGTATATGGACTGGTCAGGAATTCGGGCAGACATTGCGCGGTTCTCTTTGCTCTTTCCGACTCTGCCCTCAGAGTCCTTCAGATCACGGAGAAACTGGATCTCTTCGCGTATCATACTTTCATACCCCTTTTCCGGATTGGACAAGAACACCGAGGCTTCTTCAGGTGTGTGTATCGCGGCCATCGAATTTCTGTCCAGTGTCTTCTCCACTGCCACTCGTACGGGTATGAAGAGGGACGACTTGTCCACCAGTTCCAGGGCGTGTTTAGTACACAGTTGCGTTTCTAACGCAACTAACTCCTGGCAACTGCGGTAGTCAGTATCGTAATCAGCTTTTTTCTTACCGCCAAACCTCATCGTGGTCGCATGTCAGAACCATACACTTGAGAACATCCTCGGCTTTTGGAAAGATCGCGAGTTCTGATATTTTGCGAGACTTTGTTAATCTTCCACAAGGTCCTGTTGGGAATATTCTGATCGATCGCGTTCGGTCGGTGGGTCTCGGAGGTCTCGAACAGCAGACTTCCAGGCCCAACATGGCCGCCTCTTTCCATCGTGTTTCGCTTTGACACAATTTGGAAGACTGAATGACGTATTAGCTCTCCCCCGGTGTCTTACTGACATTGGAAGACGATAGTGCCTTGGGGATTATAAGATCTTCACACGCAATGTCGACACGGAGGGTACGGATGTGTTCTAACCCCTGGGTAATGTCTTGAGCAGGCAGGCCCCCGGCTGAAACGATCGATGGAAATGGGTCAGACATCGTGTTGATATTCCCAAGCTCCTCGGGATTCATTTGATTACGAGTCAGGAGAGGTAGAAAAGATGTCTTCGTCTGTGAGTGTAGTCGCTACGGAACTCACTCGCCGACACAGGACATTAAGGCGTGATGGGTCTTTCGTAAGACCAACAGCAGCACAATGGTAACTTGCAGAGCGTCGTTGAGAAGCAGTAGCAAAACGTGATGACAAGTCCCAACCTTTATATATTCTGCAAGAGTCAGCTTGATACCTATTATATTAGGTTTGTGACCGATAAATAGGTGTGTACCTGCCATAGTGTTCGGAGTTTAGCCTCCGAACCAATATTTCTCTCAAGGCCATGGGATCGTCATTCTACTCTGTTAATTAAGTTCTGGGCGTATGAGGTACTTCTGATTTAGACACATGTGGTGCTGAGTTGAGGTGTTAGTAATGTTGGAAGAATCAAGATGAAAAGCACTTACGTGGGACTTTGTCCTAATGACCCTAAGCAGCCACAGCCTCTGCAGTGATTCACTGATGGCCCAGGTGAGGTCAACCACCTGAGCCATCAGTGAATCAATCCTTCTCCATTTCCAAATTTGGCCACCGAAATATGACTTTTCTGGGTGTGCTGGATTTCCTAGTAGAGAGTACCAAGATGTCGTGCAGACTTTGTTGAAATTGGTATCAGTAGGTGACTGCAGAACAATATGATTAGGTCCCATTGCTTTATACCACCGTCCAGGCATCTCCCACACGGTTTTCTATCTGGTCATCGATGGCCTACGGATCAATCCGCAAGTCATGATGTGAAAGAGTCGACGGCTTGTAAAGCGGATTACAAGCCCGTCACGACCGGTTCATCTTATGTTTGAGATGATCTCGTTCATGACGTTGAGCGTGGATAGGTTCGTAGACGGTGAGTTGGTCTAGGTAGGCCTCGACATTCAAGACTCGGCTTTTCATGCAGCCGTGAAAAAACTGTAGCTTGCGCCTCCAAGTTGGGCCAGGTCGGTATTGGTCGCAGTCATCATCAAAGTTTTCAAGCTGGTAACAGGCCCAGGCTCTCTCTTTTTCGGCAAGTTCTTCCATACCTTCGCGGCCCACATGCCAGGTACCATTAGCATCCTGGGTAAAGAAGCTGACCTCATCTTGTCACATGGTACACGCGTTGGCAGACAGAAAAGAACGTGGAGTCTTGTTTCTTGTCTTGTCTTACACTCTTTTGTTGCAAGGTCGTCACAATGACTGCAAACTCGTCTTGGCACCTCTTGCAACTGTGGTTGCCTCGCTTGAGCTCCACGTATGATCTGAATGTCGGAACTTATTCGACTCGACCCAATGGTGGTTTGTTTCGCTAGTTAAAAGGTCCTTTAGATCGAGCACAGCCAGATACGTGTGATAAGCTGGGCAAGTGTGACATCGTGATGAAACGAATGGTAGGAGTTACCATACCGTATCCACCATCGAAGGCCACCTGAACCCTAGCTCCCCTAAAGAAGAGACCGACAGTCCCCTTTCATGTCAGATACAACTGATCCTGAATCACCTTCCGGACAACATCCCCCCCCTCAACAAAGTTGCATTGAGGGTAGGAATGCGGCTTCTTGAGACTCGAAAGTCTCCTCACAGTTGTTTTGTTTTGCATATGGGCAAGGGTATCCTCATGTGAGGCAAAGCCGACTTGTCGATTCGCAAAACTAGAGACCAAACCAGTTCTCACCTGCCTCATTGTCGCTGAACAACGGGGTTCCGCCACGATCCGCACTGGATCATGACATTGAAGCATTAGAGATTGAGGCCCTGTCCTCCTGTGACCCTGCTGGCAAGCATGACGTGATGGGGCGTGGCCTCAAAAGCCTTTTTGATGACCAAATCCCTGCTTCGATGTTGGCAATAAAATTTCCAGGGCATTTTGAAAAGCACTGCACGCGTACCCCTCTTGAGGGAGGGTCTGAGTTACTCCTTGACACAGACCTGATTGTGCATGAGATAAGACAACATTGGCAGATTGCTCGTAGGTATAAAGCCTCTTAGTGCCCGTTGCCTATCTCCGGCATACTCTCCTATGCAATCAAAACCGCCCCATAGGTGATGGTTTCTGTGTGTCTCACGGATGACATGGAATGTGTGCCCACTTAGCAGCCAATCTTTCATGCGCCAGATACCTCTGCGTTGACAAAATGGAACGCATCAGGCTCAGCTTCTCATACAAAAGTCTTGGACACGGAGAACAGAAAGAGTGTGGGAGCTCTTGATACGCCTATAAAGGCCTGACCAGACCTTGGTGTGTATTGTTCTCAAAGATCCCCGAAAAACAAAACACTCTCATTTTCGCACCACAGTGCCAATGTGCCTGCCTTTTGAAATGCTGCCGCATATCATTATGACGACTGCGATTAACATTTATCATCTTCAAGGGACCATTAGAAGATGCTTCTGAAGAAAATCTGATCCCGAACATTGGTAGTGCAGACTTTCTTCACCAGGGGTGCATGTTGCCAACCCCTTGATCTTGTCGCGTCTAGTACCTGAGGAAATGCAGAGTTCCCAGCTTGGTTCCTGTTGTCAAGTTCTCTGCTTGTCCTTTTGTAGACGTCGTGGTTCAGCCAGAATTTTGCACATGGTGCACTTCATTGAGTTTGACTGGGTCGAGAAGGGGAAAGTCGATGCCCGGACACTTGATTCGTTCAAACGGTTCGCCTTGAAGTAATCTTATCATGAAGCACGCATTGGAGCCGTAAGTACCGCCGCAGCAGAGCGAAAACAATGCGCTGGAGATCTGACAGTGAACCATAGGGATACTCTCACTTCCGGTTGGAGTCTCGTCCAAGATTAATAGTCACCGGGTCCAGCAAAGTGATATTGGTGTCGCAGTAGCTACTTCAACGATGTGAGGAGGTACACATGTCTGTGATAAAAGTCCCGATGCTGTTCACCGTTGCAAGCAAAGTGAAAGCGACCCAATAAAGAGATTCCATGGCTGTGATCTCGGGAGCTGATGGGTGTATTTGTAAGGCCAAATGATTAGAAGGATTGGAGTCAGTCCTGATCATGAAGACTTGTCACTAAACGTCTCTCTGGGTGTGTTGATCATCAGAAGACAGTTTCGGGGATTCATAGCCTGTAGTACGGTAGCATCTGCCTGGTGAACCGCTGCCGCAGATACGCCTCTGTGCAACAAGACACGCCGTGTAGTCCATAATTGTCGAGACGCCCCAATACTCGAGATGGCGCCTGGTCGAACAGGTCACAGAGGTTCTGATCTTCCGCTGCCAAAAGACCTGTCATATTAAGCATAAGCGTAGAGAGATTGGCAAATTCTGTTATAGGAGCGAAAGAGATTCGGCCCAAGACTGCACTTCTCCCTATAGTAATAGTACATATAGATGACTGCAGTCTTGAGCGTTATAGGTATTGTCTGTTACTCTCTGCAAATTATCGTAAGAATCTAGATATTGGTAAGTATAGGGTCTCAAGTAATAGGTGAATTAACCTACTTAATGTTTCGCGCTGTATGTCTTGAGTATGAGATCGGAATGTTACCGCTGAGGGCTCTATCCAGTACTCCCAACTGAATAGGTTTCGGTGTCAAGTGGTGATACTCCTGACTGTTGGCGCGACGGGGATTCGTAACACGGAAAATGGTCTTTTGCTCACGGATAGTCCTAAGACATATATTGTATCTTGCGCATCCAGGAATGGACATGGCGGCGAGACTCTCAACCTGATGCTGGAAGCCGATTTGGGTTCTGGCTCGATATGTTCTTCGATACAAGATCCATCTCCGAAAACGAGATCGCGGATCGACAAACACAATATCGAGGGTCAATGTGACGGACTGTGACACCTCCAATCCTGACCATTCTCGTTGGTAACTGTCCTCCTTTCGATCCAGAGTTGTCACAACAGGGCCGAATTGTCTGACATCCCCTACCAGTAAAAATGACGCGTCCGGGCACTTTGACATAAGTAAGCGATGTAGCCTCTGTCACCCTAGAAGCCTCGCCCAACACAGTGAACCCTATCTGTAAACGGTCGTGGTTCACGATCTGGGCCAGTGTAACTAGAGTACAACATATGATCTGAACTTGGGCGCTCGATCAAACACCAGGAGATACGACAGAATGGCTCACCCAAAGGTACAGTGGTATGATTCGCCTACTGGGAAAAGGTCAGTCAAATGGATCCGCCATGATTTTTGAAGTGATTGACTTACAGTCGTGTGAAAGGTGGAGAGATTTGCCCAGAGCTTCATAACATCATTGTCATTAGGCTGGCCACTAATATACTCCAGGTTCGTTTTTCGGGGAATATGCTGGGTAGCCAGAATACTTGACATCCGAATATGACGGGGTAAAAGTTGTCGCTTTAATAAGTGCAGCCTAGTGCATCCAAGGTTGGTAACACGCCTCATGAGACGGAACCAGTCTAGAAGACATTGTCCTTGGCACTTTCAGACTCCTGCAGTATCGAAGGGCGACAGTTTGCCTGCCCTGAGACCAGAAATACTCTTTTTGTTTCCGTCAATCGTTTGTGAGTAGTTCTGAAAGACCACATGGCTTGATTGCCGTCCATCGCAGGAAGCCATGAGGTTGGGTCGTCTTCGTAGTGACACTTGTCTCAAACAGGTTCAAGAGCTCCCTGATGATACCGGTTCTCGTCTAATTGGATAGGATACAAGTTTGTGACTAAACCCTTTGCCTTTGGTATCTTTCAAGGTGAATGTAATTGTTCTTTATTTGTAATTGAGAGTGATGCCGAGGTATACCGGCGCACCAGCATGGTGTTCCTGAGGTTCTGACGCTGAATTGACATCACTTGTCAACTTGCACATTGGGTTGGATGAACTCGTGAGAGGGCAGTACAGGTTGGGAAGGAGTATCCATTATTAAGTTCCATGTAGTGAAGACGGTCGCGTCGGATCGTTCCTAATCTCGGATGGTCGGAGTCTTGTCAGGATATTTGAGGGGGCTCTGGACTCCGTTCTGAAGTTGTAATCCGTGTATCTGTATGAAAACTCCTGTGCTTCGGTCAGACCTGGCACTCGAATGTCCAATAGCTCGTCTCGTAGACAACTCCTTCCGCTATGGTGGTTCGGGCGGGACTGGCCCTTGGCGGAGGAGTTGTACGTTTGGGTAAGGGGATAAGTTGCCATCAACAACATTTTCTGGGATATCCGTGACGACTCCAAAGTCCCCGATTCTACACAGCGCGATGATCCCGGGCGGCGCTGGGAACTTTGATGAGTGACAAGTGAATTAGCGCCCCATGGAAGCTAGCTGGGATGTTATATCTTTTGAATGACCTTCTGATGGCTTTTTGATGTTCATTGTGATGAAGACTGTAGAAATGTGGGAGAAAGATTCCATCGTGCGTCTGTCATGTCAATTCTGACCACAGAGAGGCGATAGTATCTAGAGTCTGCCGGGCGGATATTGCTTCGGTAGTGCATAGAAGTGATGACTATGTTTGTCATTCAACCGACGAGATGTCCCCGTCTGCTGCGTTATTCGTGTCGGTCTTGTGATGTTGAAGAACGATTGATGGTTGTCATGGGGATGACTTGGGAATGCAGTTCGCACACCAACTTCACGTTGGAAGGTCGCAGGTAGGCAGTTAGGCAGATATATCCTAGCCGCCACAATCGGGTTTCTTGCATAGCTTCCAGAACTATCGAGTAAAGCGACATGTCTCGTGGTGAAGGAAGCCACACTAGAATGTATCGTGGATGCGAAGATAAATTTTCCAAGAGTCATAGTTGGGCTTTCTAGAACTCAGACTGGCAGGTATCTGACAAACGGGCCTAGAGCAAAGGTGACCGCCCATAAAGGTATCCTGACAGCCGACATTCACGATCAGATCCTCATCCAGCCCCTCGCGCGTCGCGTGTCTAGGCAGCTGCAGGCGGACGCTGACCTGGAGGCAGGTCAGTCGGTCTAACGTTGAGAGCCCCGAGGTGATAAAGTTGGCGAACAAAAGCCATAAGTAGGCGGTGGGATTCAGCCCGTCCTCGTCGGTGTACTGGGCCACCATACGGGTGCGACCGAGGCAGAACATGGTGCCTGTTGGAAGCGCGCCGTCGCGATTGTTGTGACGCTGAACCAGGGTGACGAAAACGTGATCGATCGTATCGTCAGACGGGTTCGGTATACCGACTGGTTCCTGAGACGTGGATGCAGCATGCTCCATATGGACCCTCTTGTGGTGTTTTGTGGTGCTGCACTGCGAGCCAACTGGCAGGGCTGGACTCGTGGATCCCCAAGCTCGATCTGCTTGTATGACGTAAATGGTCCGGAGTTGTATGCTTCGGGGTCATCCATCACTACCTTCGCGATCAGACGACGACTCGCGGCAAGGAATTTACATCACGACGTGTAATGCAGAAGTGCATTCGTTGAGACAGTGGACGGTACGCCAATAGAAGGTGATTCGAAACTCCTGCTATTGCTCCGACCCTATTGAATAGGGGTGGAATGTACTCTAATACGATAACACCGATGGCGGGTTTCTCGCACAAGTTAATCAGATTGTCGATATACCTTCTTTGGCGTTCCGGTTGACATCATATTCTCTCAAGACGGTGATTGGTGAGGGCAGTTTCTGCATGTTTTGCCCTGTCTTCGTTGGGAGAGTTCGTAGTTAGCGGGGGCTGCTTGCTCTGGGGCATGCCATGTGCGTCGGTGGCCCCCTATGTAAAGAGTAGAGTGTGTTGTGTAGATAGTGTAGTATACTACCGATTTGTGTAGCAGCCGATGGCAACATATAAAAGACGTCCGGGTCTTCAGTGAGAGCGTGATATGCCTCTTACGCGTGCGCAGAAGGAACTTCTGCGAGCATGGATGATCGAAAAAAAGATCTACCCGTCGAGGCCTGACCCTTTTTGTTTGTGCAGCCGAACCGTCCCTTAGAACAGTAGGGCTTCACAGATGGCATTGGCTCGAATGAATACCGTGGACAGCTTATAAGGATGGTTCCTTGACGTACCCAAATAGATGACAGAGGTAACAACTGAGACAAGTGGACATAGAGACTCTTGTTCGGGACGACCCTCGTGTTTGCGTTTCGTGGGGTAGTCGATACGTCGCTGATGTAATCTCAGAACCTTTTTCCTCTCTTTTTGATGCGAAGGCGGAAAATACGAGATATGCAGATGTGCGACACATGGTATGGCGCAATCGTGAAGCTAATCGATGAAATGTCGATCCAGAGAACGAATTGTACACGAAATATGTGCATATACTGCTCCTTGTTCCAGCTCGTATTGGTTGCATATGATCTGATGCGTGTTTTGACCATTGTCGTATTTTGAGCTCTCATAACTAATGAGGAGGCCTTTCAGACGATCAGGGTGAGCGACATCACCCATCAGGCGGTCTGAGAAGTTGTCGACCAGCTCGTCAAACTATGACACCTTCCATCAAATTGGAGACCACCATCCCCTCAATCGCTTGCTCAGATACAACCCCAGCCAGCGCTGTTATAGCAGCTCGGCAATTAGGCACTTTGAAGTTAGCTAGAAAGCTGGGAAATATAGCCCCCTGCGACTACTGTGCTTTGCCCTCGAGATAGTCGGGTGGACGTCGCAGAGATTTTCTGACATCCCTGGGATGATCGGGAACAAGTTCGGGCCATTCCGCAGCATCGCTCATTGCGGCGACAACGCTTAATGCCCAGGCAAGATCTGATATGGTCTTCCATTTTTCCGCATCCTCGATTAACATTTCGATGCGGACACAATGGCCCGATGCTGGACTAGGTGCTCGGACGTACAGAACTCAAGCCAACCGGTTTCGTTCGACGGTGTGAGGCTGTATGTAGCAATGATCTATTTGACAGTTAGCATAAGTAGAAAGTTAAGGGCTGCGGTGCGAACTTATCCGTGTCTTGTCGAGTCTTTTTGTCTTTCCTCAAATCATATCGAGTCGGAACAAAGGCAGACTATTCCTATCACCGAGTGTTCAGATGCCTTGCTGAGTTTCATTGAACCCCAAGCACGGCTTCGCCGCACCAAGGCACAATTGAGTTGAACAATAGGTCTAAATCAAGGAAAGAAAGAAGCCTATCGGAACAAGTTGACAAAGGGGAGCAGGCTGTTTATGTATAGGGAAATCGAAAGATTAGTCATTCATGTTCTTGGAAATGAGAGATGTAACAAGATGGAAAGGTTTGCTATGGCCAACTTTGCCAGATCTGTGTTGTTCTAGTCAATACTTCCACAAGCATGACATTTCGTATCTATGACAACAAGTTTTAACATAATTGCGACAACTAAAGCAAGTCTCCGGGTGGTGTTGTCCAATCGCTCCTCAACACACCTCGATACAGTCGGGACCATGTTTGTTGTGTCGTATCAAAGTGAGTCTAGAGTCGGGACTCTGCAGGGTCATGCCCGTCCTTATGCAAATCTCCTCACAAGCGTGATTTCCTGTCATTTGATGTCATAACAAATGAGCACAGGGAGGCCCATCGCTACATTATAGGAGGCTAAAAGGCAAACAATCTGACCAAGGTAGCATGGCCTACCTCACTGGTTTCGTCATCAGCTCTGCCGTTATCCGAATGTCCTCATAATCCGAATACGGGATTCTATTTTGACAGATCTTTGCTTTTCTTGGTATGGGCAACGGGTTGCGATAGAGGATTTCAGCGTGGTCAAGGCGACCTTTCCTCGTTTCAGATATGCATGAAGCCTGGTAGCCACTTTTACCCATATACTCGCCTTCCTTCCTAACGTGTATTGCTTTACTGTGGTATCTGTTCCTATTACTTCTTACTATTGAGTAACATCCTGCAGTTGTCTGATTTGTTGCCAAAGCCAGCTATGTCGCAGATAAGCCTAGTCTTTCTATGGACAACCAGTTTCCAGATGCCGATCAGCATCGTTGTCTCATCACTTTCTGTAGTTGATTTAACACGGATACTGTGAGTATAACTTACGAAGGTAATAGAAAGCAAAGTGGGCGACGGGAAGAAGATAGCCAACCACAGAGCCTCGCAACGGAAACAAGCTTAGCTTCATGAAATCGAGACTCACAAGACACGGTAACCCACATGCAGACATGCTCGGATCTTTGTGCTAGACATCCGGTTGGTTGGCTTTTCACGGCCTGTTTGTTTGCTTCCGTCTTTGGCTCATAGAAGCATTGGGTTGTGGGAGAGGAAATGTTTTAGTCGGCATTGATACATCTGAGAAACAAGTTCATTTGAGCGTGAGATTGGGTTACAAGGACTTTTGTGAATTACTATCATAGTCTACCTGGACGCAGACCAAGGATTAGAATTGACTTTACAACTTGAACCTCATCGATCATGATGAAAAATATACTCGTGTATAAAAACTATATAGGTTATTCAGGAAGCTGATGGTGTCAAGGTACTCTCATAATCGTCATAACTAAGCGCGGCAGTACAAATACTAGGGATTTGTTATATGTGCAATCTTGTCAAACAAACTCATTGACCAGCTGAAATCCTTCTGCTCCTCTCCATTAATTCTTCAAGTTGTTTCCACCGCTCAACAACATCACTCTCATCAAGCTCAGGATTACCATCCATAACGCATATCTCCACAGGCTCAAAGCATCCACACCTACCATTTGCTTGTCCCACCACAAACCTCCTTAATTTCTCCTTCCTTGTTTCCTCCGACATGTCATGTCCGCATATGTCCCTTCTTGAGAAATAATCCGTTCGTCCATGCCACAAAAGGACAGGATATGCCACGACATCGAATTCGACCAGTTGCGTTGGTTGTTTGTCGAGAAATACTTGAATGACATCAAGCCAATCCTGTTTCCTCTTCCCAGAGCAGTTCTTCAAGCAGACTCTCCTTAATGTAGAAACATGTTTAGAAAAGAACCCAACTATACCACCCATAATCTGAGAGTATTCAATCTCAAATGATTTCAAATTCAGCAAGTGGAAAGACGTCCAGTCCATCGGCTCCAGGGTATGAGCGCCTCCAATCATAGCAGCCTCTGTTCCCGTAATTCTCAAGTTCTGTACATGAGTCAGATGCTGGAAGAAAGCATGCGGGAAATAGTACAAAAAGCTGTTATGTGCGTTTGTCATGGTTCCGTTTCTCCCGCGTGCTTCAGCCAGTGAAATCTCGAATGTCTTTAATGATGATAAGAGAGATCGCCAGTTTTCCGATGTACATGCGTAATAGTACTCAGAACCCATCGGTGGAAGGCCATTGATTTCCAAATGCGAGAATGTACCAATCGCATTTTTAGCAACAACCAACAAGCTGTTTTCAACAAGAATCCTCCAGGGTTCTCGGAGGTAGGAGTCGTTATTCCGGATGAAGCCCAACAGGGTGAAGCAGTATGGTGCATCCCGCCATTCGTTGAGGTTCCAACCACCGAGATCAAACTGAAACTTTTCCAGAGATGGGAATGAACTGAGCGATTGAAGTGCTTGGATAGTTTCGCTGCTTAGCTCGACGTATGGATTGAGCAGGGGTTCTCGGACTGGTCCTGTATGGCCCTGCGGCAAGCGAGTGTTCCCACGAGCTGATTCCCTCCAAGGATCGCGAGGAACGTATTGGACTTTTCGAACCACTTTACGACGAGGACCCGAAGCGAGGGCAAGTAATCTCCTTGCTGACTCTGGAGTATCGTCTAGTTCTGCGGTGTGGTATGCTGTCTCCTGGAAGATGAACATGAACCGACGAGATGCCCGACAAACATCTCGAAGAGATTTGGGGCCGACATGGTCACCGATCTCGAGGATAACCTCAGCTGGTAGGTGTATAAAAGGCATTTTGTTCTCTTTGCACTGAAAAGGTGACAAAAGAAAGGTATAAGAGGGTAAGTCGAATGAGTCCATCAGGGTCGCGCGGTAGTGAATATACCTTGATGGTCAATCTCGCCAACTGCCAGATTATCGATCAGTAAGACTGGCAAACCTCGACAAGAAGGCTAAGTCAACCTTGAATTGATTCTGGTTCGTATCAATATCAATAAAGGCGCTTTCTTAGAGCCTAGCAAGCATCTGCTTGGCCACAAGATTGAGGGGCCTCTTACATCTCCTTATATACGAATTTGTAAATCTAAATCGAGGCCCAAGCATTGTCAATATAGTCTAAAATCTAACATAAAGGGTCCATATGAACTAAAACTCAATATATCAAGTAGTTATCCCAATAAATAACCTCTAATTTTCCTATCAACAACACATGCGCTATGATTGACAGAGAAGCTGTCTAGCTATGAAGCATCAATGACTAGACTCTATAACGGTCATTTAGACTCACAGTACATCTACCAAACTCTAGTCGTGCCGAAAGAAAAAGGTATCATAAAAAGGGCATCATCGCTATCAATATAAAAGTTTATGCAGTTGGTGTTTCCCACCTCGGCGCATTGATAATAAGGGCCATCAAAAACCCAGACATAACCGCCGTAACGGGCAACGTAACCAACCACCCAAGATATATCCACGCCACAAGCTTCGGGTTGATGCATCTCCAATCCCCATTCGCCAAGCCAACACCCACCGTCGCTCCCGTAATGCACTGCGTCGTCGACACAGGCAGAGACAGCCTCGTCGCTATGAGTACCGTCACTGCACTCGCAAGCTCCATGCAGAACCCGCGGCTGGGTGATATGAGGGTTAAACGGTTGCCCAGCGTGCGCATGACGTGGTAGCCGTACGTGAGAAGTCCAACCACAATACATGCTCCGCCTACCACGAGGATCCAGATGGGTATCTCGACATACTCCGGGATGCTGCCGCTGGACCAGACCTGGTATGCTGTCGTGAAGGGCGCGACTGCGTTGCTAACGTCGTTGGCGCCGTGGACGAAAGATGCCGTTGCGGCGGTGAGAATCTGAAGGGCAGAGTACATGTATTCTGCGCGGTTGTCATAATGGGCTGATCGGGCGTGCATATCCTCCAGGTCCCAGTTAAGAATATTATTCCGCTTCTGCATCGCCACGACATCCTTCTCCAGACCCCGAAGTAGCACACGGTTCACCTTCCATACTAGAACGCGGGGGCTATTCCAATCACCTTCAGGACGAGAAGGCACGAATTCGGAAGAAGAGCGTCGTTCAAAGCGATTCGGTGGGGTTTTAGGTGGTGTTTGAGCTGGTGGAGGGAGGATCCATTCGTCGTCTCGATCGAGATCCGGTAATTCACCATTCGGTGTCTGGATAGATTGCAGAAGAGTTTCCGAGGTTCGTATGTAGGCGAGTTCTTCGCGCGTGAGATGCCCCTGATAGTAGTCCCGGATACTAGGTTTCGTAAAGCCAATGGGTGTCGGTGGAGGTGGTGATCGCCATAGAAGCATCGGTCCCTGAAAGACATGATACCATTTGAGAGTCCAGTCTTCGTGCATGATCCTCGTCCATAGAAAGGGAAGGATAAAAATAGCCTGTAGAAAGGTCATCCCCGTAGCAGTAGCAAAGATAGCAATGACCGTATCCCGCGTAGACAAGTTAATCACATGGATCCCCTTCCAGACCAAAAGCATCGTGAGCGCGCCGACAGTAAGGTAAGTATAGACTGGGATGGAGAAGAAGGCCCTTTTCACAGCAGTTCTCTTGGTCAGGATGAATTTCTTTGTGCAAAGAAACAAGACGAATCCAAAACACCCCGCGATCAAGGGTGCAATGATCCAAGCTGCAAAGATCTGCGAAACTCCATGCCATCCCCAACTAACCTTTTCAATACCAATCGAAGCCGTAGCCGCACCGACCAAACCGCCAATAAGAGAATGTGTCGTCGAAACTGGAAGTCCTTGACGTGTTGCAAAAGTGAGGAACAGCGAAGATGACACGATGGTACACATCATGACCAAGAGTAAAACACCAGGTGAGCTGTCGTAGTGGTGAGGGTCGACAACCTTTGTGCGGATGGTGTCTGCTACTCGAGATCCTACGGATACACTTCCGCTGAATTCACAGACAGCTGCTACTAGCATTGCCTGTTTCATGGTGAGGGATCTCGAAGAGACCGATGTTCCAAAAGAGTTGGCCACATCGTTGGCGCCTGAGAGTCAGCCAGTCAGCATAACCCAATACGTTTATGTTATTGACAAACCAATGTTCCATGCATCGAGACAAGCAAAGAGGATAGTTAGAGCAAAGATGTAATCATACTGATGAAGCGTCGCCATCGCATAAAAGTAGGGAAAGATAGTATATAATTAAAAAGGAGATAAACAAGGTGTCGTGTCGTCTCCACGACAGCGACGTCTCACTCCATGATTGATGATGAACAAGGTATAAAAGTGAAGTTCTCAACAAGAGCTGATCAAAGTTGAGATGCAAAGCAGGGTAGTAACAATGTAAGACAGAACAGGCGGGGCAAGCGATGTCTTTAAAAGCTCAAACCCAAGAAACTGGTTAGACTATGACACCAAGCTTCAACGGCTTTGAGTGTGCGTCTCTGCGTAGCTGTGATTCGATAGGCGAGGTCGATCTTGGCTTTTTAGCTGTTCAAAGATAAGTTTTGACACAGGGGCGGCTATAAGACTAGGTGGTTACTCTAATTAAAGACCGAGAGGTAAACGAGAGAGGTTTGGGCCAAGAGTGTGCCTTGACGGTGATGGGAGGGGGGTGTGGTGTTGAGGAGCCAATGATACCATGAGGATCGACCACGAGGTTGTTCACGGAATAAGAGCCGCGTGTTTAAAGTGAGTGGGATGATGCAGAGAAAATGAAACATGGGCCGCTCTTTGAGCGATTCTTGGAGATTTTAATCAATTGATTCTTATAGATTTATCCCCAATAGCTGGTTCCATCAAGTTACAATAATAAATAGGTACTCTTAAACAATCTCACGTTCATCAACATCAACATAGCTTCTTCCAAACCCTTCCTTCAACTATCCACAAAACAACAAATGTAAGAAACGGAGAAAACCAATATAATCCCCAAACCTACATGGGCATCATCTCAATCCTTCTTTGACCGAGACTGTATCAGTCCAACAAACGCCACACCTAACAACCACCGTTCGATACTACATACTCAGGCTTTCTTTCCCATGTCTTGAAATCCCTAGGAACAAGCTTCCACATCCCACGTGCGATGAGATCCACCCGATCGGGCGACCGAAGTGGCTGCTGTGCCGTCGATATGACACCATGCGGCGTGGATGAGACAGTACTCGGGCGGGCATCTGATGTGCCTCAGAAAGCTTGGCTACTCTAATTGTTTTATGTTGCTTCGGAGTGAGTTTGGATGTTTGATTCATTCCACAGGGTCGGCTCCGAGAATGATGCCTGGCCCCAAGGAGTATTGCCCGATACCTACTATGTTGGCGCATACACGTCACGTCGTCTATAAGATGTACCCTTGTTCCATCTCCTTCCCCCGGAACATTCCCCACCAATTCCCGATTTCAATCTAACCTCGGTCCGTCTCTCTCCCGATCTACATCATCACTCTACATTACTTTACTTTTGCCTCTCAATCACTTCTTTATTGCGCCAACCTCAATAAGACCAATCTCACCTACCAAAACACCATCAGCAGACACAAAAACAAACAAAAAGAATGTCCCGCCTCTTAACCCGCCGTTTCACACCCTCCCTCTTCCGGGCAACCACAACCCCCCGCTTCTCATCAACATTCCAATCCCGCCCCGGTCCTCCAAAGCTCCCCGCCGAAGAACAAGCCGAATTCGAGCGTCTACAGCGCGCAGCGTCTGTATCATCTGCTTTCCAGCCCACGCAGGAAACAGCAGCAGAAGTTACAGGAGCTACGCCTGCTACTTCGCAGATCAAACATACAACTACACCTGAAAAGAAGACCGACGATGATATGAATGTGGGCTATTTCCGCGGTGCGCCTCCAGAGTTTGAGGGTGATGTGAATCCCAAGACTGGAGAGGTCGGAGGACCCAAGAATGAACCACTTCGATGGGGTGGCGACAGCGATTGGTCTTACAACGGACGGGCGACAGACTTTTAAAGGAGTGGCACAACAGAGTCATGGACTACAACAATAAACCTTGGTGGCGACACAGATAAAACTGTACAAAATTGTATCATATCCAACTTATAGACAAGGCAGACGCCTTTTGATTATACTTGTTATTATCGTAACCTGAAAGGGGGTATTTCTAATGCTACAAGACCTTGGCTTCTTTCCCCTGCAATGTAAGGACACCAACGCCTTTTATGGTATGGTGACAAAATCGTGACTGCTTCATGAATCCGTCTTCGCCTCTGCGGTGGGGGCCTCGACAGCATCGTCCATTTCCACGTCCTTGGTCGGCTCCTTGTTTTCTTCCTCGTTTGCTTCTGTATCGTGTGTAGTGGGCTGGCCGTTTTCCTTGTCGCCTTCGACAACATCCTGCTCCTGGGTCTTTGGCTCGACTTGTTCAGGATCCTTCTTCCTCCATGTAGCTGATATTCCGCCTTGTAACTTTCCGTTTGATTCCTTCTCCTGGATCGCTTCCATACCATTAACGTTGAGGCTCTTCTTAACCTCTCGCATGGCTTTGCGGATGCGGTCACGTCGAGCTTGACCTCGAAGTCGTGCTTGTGGCTGCGCTCCATTCTCCACCCATCGTACACTCTTGATCATGTAGCTGATACCATCATGGACAGCATGACGATGACCATAATCGCCACCAAACTCTCGACTCGTAATACCGTGTCTGGTCGAAGCGCCGTATTTGACCAAACGGGGAAGAATAAGGATGTTGACATGCAAATCGCGTCGTGCGGGTATCGGCATCGGTCCGCTCGTGGGCGGGGCAGTGATAAGACCCTCTGAATCCAGGTCCACGGTCGAGGCCGCAGGCTTCTTACGTCGCTTGTCGACGGGTCCCTGATCAATGTCCAGAATCGAGTTATCCACGTCCTCGGCCCATTCTCCTTTTATCCATCCACTGTGAATGCATGCGGCGACGACATCGGAGTCGTCTGTGTAGACATCAGTACCCCAGAGGTACCCTCTTGAGGTGATTTCTTCCCTCGAAGCAGGTGATAAATGGACACGAGCCACCTTGACCGTCAACAGACAGTTTTCCTTATTCTTGATCAACTCCCAAGGTAGGGGCTTGGGGTTTGAAGCAAAAGCGCGATGTGTGGGATAGTTTGGCACCAATCTGCCCGCTTTCAATCCTGGTTCGTAGATAAAGTCTCCAAGATGGTGTCTAGGTCGATCCGCTACCGAATCCAAAATTGCTTTCGACTTGACAATTGTCTTCATTTTCGGGGGTATAATCGGCGCGGCGTTTGTTACCGGCTGTTTGACCGGCGGGTGTTGGTGTTGATGCATGGGTCGCGGTGGATGATGGTGGTGAGGAACAGGAAGTCCCTTGTCGTTTGTGGGGGCGCCTGCTTTGAAGTTCTTGAACGGCACAACACCACTCAACGGGGCAGCGTCAGCTGGATGGTGGTGGTGATGATGTGCGTGGCTGTGATAATCAGTAAAGTCACGAGGAAATGGGAGACCAACATACTGATGATGGTGGTGATGTTGATGTTGGTGAGTTTTGGGACGTTTAGCCCTGTTGGCAGGAGTAACTCGTCCCGAACTTTCATCATCACCCTTGCCTTCATCATCTTTCAGTTTTCTCCTCCTGCCTTTAGTACCCTTGCTTCCTGCCTCAGGACCAGAATCAGGTGTCACGTTTTCAGGATCCTCACGCTTGGCCAGACTGGCAGTTGTAAAAGGCATGGAAGCGGATGTGATGGGGCTTGAGACACCCATGACTCCATTCCCAATACCTGCAAACATGCGGCCAAATTCGCTCTTAATTCCTGGCTCGCCAGTTGGACCAGGTTGCTGCAATTGCGCACCTTGTACGGCCTGGGGTAGGGGTGATATTCTTCCTTTGCGGTTCATCTCCTGAATCGCCAACAAATTACGCTGACCATTGGGAGCTGACGCATCGTCGCTATTGCGATGTCGAGGAGACTCGAGTTGTCCCGGGCCAGGAGCTCCATTGTAGGATATAGTCGGTGGTGGGGGACCGCCTTCTTCTGGTCGTCGATGCGGAGGTTGTTGTTGTTGTGCATGCATTAAACTCATTCGGGCTCGGTCGGGAGAGTCATAAGGTGCGGGTCCATGGGGGATGTTTTGACCTGGCGGGCCCGGCATAGGGTGCGAGGATGGAGGATATCGATCGGGCGGAGGACCTGGGTAAGCAACACCATGAGGAGGATAAGGCGTGGCAGAAGGTGGATAGTCGGGATGTGGTCGTTGGTGGTCCATAGGGGCTCGATAGCTGGGGTCAGCGCCCATGCGACCCCATTGCCCATCTCGCGGATCTCGCTCTCGGATATCTCTAGGATCCCTGCCCTGAGGATCACGCGGATCTCGTTCCCTGGGATCGCGATCGGGAGGTCGGCCGTACGGTAAAGGATTTCGAGGAGGTTCGCGATGGCTATAGTCACCAGGATGTATCGAATGTCTTCCCGAGTCACTGCCAGAATATGCGCGTTCCCTTCTTTCGCGCTCGCGCTGCTCAACTTCGCCCATGCGTTCGCGTTCTGCTCTATAGCGGTCTTCGTAGGGGTTAGGTCGCAGGCCGACTCGTTCGGGGTTGTATTCCATGCCGGGTGGAGGTCTACCCATCTCATCGCGTCGCCCATATGCCTCTTCAGGACCAGGTGGTCGTCCCATTTCCATCGGTCGAGGCATTCCTTGATAAGCCTTGGGTTGGCTGCTTGGTCGTGGAGGAGGCCCGGGAGGTAACCTTCCAGGCTCTCTTGCGTGATCGGCAGAGCCTGAAGGATGTCTTGAGTAGGTAGAAGGCGTGCTATAACGCGGAACTTCGGGGGTGTAGTGGCCCGGTGGTGAATTTCTGGGTTCGTAGGGTCGCTGATGATCGGGGGTATGTGGTCGACGAAAAGGCGGGTAGTCAGAAGCGGCCGAATGCATTCGTGGTGAGGCGTGGACTGCGGTCGCAAAACCGGGACCTGATCCAGGGGCGGCCGAATGAGGAGGAAAATGCGACTGCGGAGGTTGCGATTCACGAAGAGCGGGCGGCGGGCCACCTAGCATGGATGATATGGACATGGAGCTGTTGCTGCTGCCAGTTCTTGCGATGGAGCCGAGGGCAGGAAGTTCTCGACCGGAAGGAAATGACATGGGAGGCCCGACAGCCACTGGAGGTGCTCGCGGTGGAGGAGGGCCGTAGCCCATCATGTTGTGTGGCTGTTGATTTTGGCTTTGGCTTTGTTGCGGCGGTTTCGCCCCCGGTTGGGGAGGCGATGTCGGCGGCGGCATTTCACGATTAAAGGTTCTCGGGATTTGTGGTATGATTGAACGCGCAGTGTTTAAATCGTGGCTTATTCGGCGTGCGAGTTGAGAGTAAAAATTGGTGTCGGAAGATCGTCGCTGGGGCAAAGTAGGAGCGGCATATGAAGGGTTTTGATGCGAAGTGAAATTCTGAAGATGCGGATGCGACTCGGCGCGCGCGATGTCATAAGACGGTGTGCGGGAGTGGGTATGTCTATGCGTGTGCGTGTTGGATCCCCAGTTAATAAATACAGGTGTCGTCGCGCTGCGAGAAAAAGGGATGTTGATGGGGAGGCGATCGACGGTGGAAGGAGGTGGTGATGATGTTGTTGTTGGAGAAGTCCAAGCTGTAGTAGTAGGTGAAGCTTCAGCTGTAGTAGCTGGAGCTGAAGGGAAAGGAGGAACAGAAACAGTAATGATGGTAGTGTTGTTGGTGGCAGGAACTGGAACTGGAACTGGAACAGGAACTGAAAGTGGAAGCTTGGACGGATGCCGTGGATCCATGGCGCCAATTTTTTAGCTCCAAAATTCCCTTTCGGCTTCAGGTTCCAGCGACTTGAGCTAAACCGAAAAGAACCAAGATGGGGGCATCCACTTCAAGCCTTTTTCGCCTTTTTTCCACCCCCAGGAAATCTCTATCTCTATATCTAGAAAGAGAAAAAAATGCCAGTCAGTCAGGTCAGTTGGTCTGGTCCACTATTATTTGCAGGCTAGGATGGATGGGCTGAAGTGAAGTGAGTCGGATCGGATCGGTTTGTGACAACGCGTTTTGTTTTGTGTTGGTGTGTTGATTAGAGTTAAATTGTTGTTGGTAGGGGTAAACGTTTTTAAGCTTGTAGTTTTCTTTTTTTCCTTTTGCAGTAATAAACGACTGAATCGCAAAAGGAACATGCAGTAAATCAGAATCGGATGGACTGAGCAAAGTCTGATCTACCCGTGATTATGCGACCAAGGCAAAAGGTGCGGCAGGAAGCCAGATTCAATAGGTCAAGGCAAAGCAAGGCAAGGGACGGGACACACATTGAATGCAACACGTGCCAGAGAGACCGTGATGCGAAAGGAATTTAAATGGTAACAAATAATACTACAGTAACTATCAGAAAACACTACAAGACACAAGACAGACAGACAGACCTCAACAAGAGAGAGGCGTGATCTAGAGCAACCTCTTTTCCTTTCTATCCCTTGTTACACTAGGTTTAGCATTCATCGTCACTGAACCAATACACATGCATCATAGGAGAAAAAGAGAGAGAGAGAAAACAGATGGGACAGGGATTAAAAGAGGAGGGGGGAAAGCAAAGCAGAGCGGTGGGCGCTAAGTGGGCAGTGAGACATGGATGAGCGAGTGACACACACACACACACACGCACACGATGAGCGAGTCCCTAAAGACCCTGTTTTTCCCCATGAGAACCAATTCCATCAAAGGAGGATTTGACTTTTGGATGTTGGGTTTAAAGGGTAACGCTGTCCATTGAGGGGAAGAACAGACAGGGACGGGAACAGGGACGGGAACAGGGACGGTTAGGAAACCAACAGAAAACAACTGACTCGGAAGCTACCCTACCTAGATACCTAAAGCTGGCTGGAGCTAGGACTGGGTAGCTGGAGAGCTGTCTAAAGTTGCGACAAGTCATTTATTGTACCATGACGTTGGTTGTATCTTGGGCTGACAACTCCATCTCACAACTATCAACAATACTCAACAGCAACAAGCCTGTCACGCAAATAGTATTCCTTCATGACAAGGTCAAGTCATGATTACAATGACGCCAGATGCCAGACAAAACCAAACCAAACCAAAATCTCCAACAAACAGCTTTCCCACTAATAATAAACTAGGTCCAGTTCGTTCGCCCCAAGCCTTGTCTGCCGTGGCCACGGTCCAATGGACGAATGGGAACAAAGTGAAATGCCATCCAACAAGCAGGGGTCATCATGTGTTGTCATTGTCATTGAGAGAAATGGAGAATGGAGAATGTTATTTGCGGGTTCGTTCTTTTCATGTTATATTTTTTTTTCTCCCATGACTTGTAGTGACGTTACCCCATACCTTTCATCCCCCCTGGTCTGATCCTCCATTCATGACACAACGAAATGAATCTCTGCAGAACAAACACAAACCCTTCTTTGCTTTTTTCTTTGATTACACCGCTTTTAGATTCTGAGACATGATCTGGCTGGAATAACAGTTTGTTCGCAAGCCACATAGTAATTCATTTTGATAGCCAAACCAGCCCAACACAGACACTTTTACTTGCAAAATGTAGAGTCGCAATGTAGTTCTTGTAGTGCCAAATCTCACTTTTTATGCATTCATCCGTTTCTCATCGTATTTTATGTCGTGCTCATACCGTCAATCGTTTGGTGTTTTTTTGTGCCGTGTCGATCTATGCAGCTCGTGCCTGCGGCGTCGTTTCCCTCCAATCGACGAACCATCTCCGTGCTTGATTCAGATGCTGACAGGGTTCAGCGACTGTTTTTGTCACGATCGGCCGAGGCTTATTGACTTTTTGTTGATCACGATCAATCCAGAGCAGGGGTGCTTGGGAGATCAGCGTCGGTGTATATCAGCACAACATGCTCTGTACGGAGTATACAGATACATAATTGATACAAGGGAATGTTGGAACCCCTATGATTAAAGATGAATCTTGATGATTTCTATTATTAGCAATACGGTGTGCTCGTTTGTACCCTTGTTCATGTACCTTGTTTATGTAATGAATGCATCACGACGGCCCTCGCCATGTGCTTACCCTACAACGGATCGAGATATCAACACTTTGTGCAAACTACGTAAGTATCCCAAGTGTAGCTGCAATGCATGGTATGCATGCGAGACATCATCTTTTCTGCTCCTCATATTTTTTCTTTCGTCCTTTAGGTGTTCCCATGTTTCTGTGGTTTGAGAATCGTGAGGTAAAATTGACAAAAAGCAGCGGACGATTGAGGGTCAAACATACGGGAACAACTAAGGGCGCAAAACACAAAAATACAGTATATTGATGAAAACAAAATAATACAATCATAATCATAAGACTTGATTACTTGAGGGTTTCTTACTGCAACCTTTTCTAAATGCCCATCGTTGCCGTTGCCTCATCTTATCTACCGTCGAAGAAACCAATGACTTTTCTCGTCGCTTCTTATAAATTACGTTGCAGCATACCAACTCAGGGAAGGGATGCAAAGCGTGAATATAGTCTACTAGGATACCACTGTTAGTATGCCTCCAGAAGAGCTAGTTGAAAGATATTGTTATATTCTTTCATCGAGCATCGATACGGACTATTGAAAACAAAGCCTCTTTTATATTATATCTGCAGAGCTGTCCAGATGTTAGGATGCACAGCACCAAGAAAGAAAAGCGCTTATACGTATGCCAAATGAAAGCTCTAAGCGGTCTTTAACTCAAGATTGACTTGTTCTCATTCCTTGGTACCGGACTAGAGAGATTCTTTTAACACGCCTTTGGCAGTGCCCACGATCCGGCGAGCACCTTGTTCACTCCAACAACCACTGTCAACCAGCCTTTGCACACTCGAGGTGAACTCGCTACCAGTTTATTCATTCATCTGAACAATGAGGTCCTTATATACTCTTCTTCCACGAACCCTTCTCCATCCACCTCAACTTCTCTCCTTTCCTCCGCACAACCACCTATCACGATAGATACCACCAACACAATATGGCTTCCAAACGCCTTGCTACCTACGTTGAGCGCACTATTCCTTATAACAAGAAGCCTACGAAACAATCCGACAGGCCTTTTAACAACGCCACCGCCAAGAACCCTCCCCTTCTTCATCCCCAGGGCGTCAACCACATTCTCCTGTACCCAGGGTCCTTCAATCCTCCGCATCAAGGCCACCTCGATCTACTGAAGCATGTCTTTGAGAATGCAGGCGCTGATATGAACATGGTCGCTGCCATCATCGTCACCACTAGTGACAAGGCGTTGGCTCGCAAGATGGAGAGGCGTGATAACGCTGTCGTCATCCCTCGGGACAAGCGCATCAAGCTCTGGCGCGGACAAGGCATCCCTGTGGACTGGGCTTGGGTCTACGATTGCTCCGAGCACTGGAACAGGTTCCGCGCTCGACTTACCAAGGCGGTGCGAAGGGATCGTATGGAGCTGAAATTCATTGTGCTTCACGGGCCTGATATCATCACTGTTGGCCGCGGTTTTAACCCAAACGGTTGGGGATGCTCTGATGCAATCACTAGCGATATTTCACGGGCTGTCGATTTCCGATACCCCAGCACGCTCCGACAACTCGCAGGATGTGCTCCCTGGAACAAATTGAACGTCGACCGCGCTGGCATTGAGCGACAGATCCGAGCTAAGCTTAAGGGGTATCCAGACTCAGGTAAGTACCCCCCCAAACAGAGGGAAGATGTCAGCTAACAGAAAAACAGACATCGAGGAAGCCGTCGCCAAGGCCATGGAGAATCTTGACACCATCTGGGTGTGCAAGCAAACACGTGAAAAACCTAAAGGCATCGTCCGTTTCCTCCAATGCGACCTCAAGAAGCAGGCAACAGACGCACCCAGTTCCACCAAGATCCGGGCCATCGTCGACAGTTCCCCTCCAGAGGAGCTTGTAAAGAATCTCCGAGGCATTGCCCTCCATCCGGAACTATTGGTCAAGTATCTCAAGGAGCTTCCCAAGCCTGTCAAGCGCGTTGCACTCCGGGAGCTGCAGGAGTGGGAATACAACCCAGACTGTCCCGTCGACTGGAAAGAATATGACAAGACTATTCCCGAACGCGAGGACTAGTGTCTCTTTGATCTTGAAACTGAGCTTGGAAACTTTTCAGGATGAATTGGAGAGTGGTTTATATCAAGAAACACCAGAGTTGATCCAGAAAAAGAAACAAGACTATTGTAAAGAACTTAGGAAACAGAGCATAGGATATACAGTACATAATGTGTGATAGCCAAAAGACAGAGATATATAAAATAGGAACACAAAACAGGCCTTCGTCCGCAAAAACACAAGGAAAAGTACCAATCAATCCAAAAGATCGCATTCGTCGCCACCTTGGACGACATCCCTTATGCCGTGATAAGCTAGGACTCTTATCCCTAAAGCCCTAGCTTTTCACGGCATGGGGGAAAGCGTTTAAGATGAAGAGAAATGCGATCCTTTCTTGTGAACTTCTTCCCACAACCTTCGCAATTTCCCCCTAGATCGGGAATATTGTTCGCTTTCGCCCATTCCTTATGGGAGACCCGATAGTGACGATGGAGTTCCTTTTTATCTGCCCCTGCAAAGGTGCAGCCCTCGCAACTTTTGCATTTATATCTGCGGTTATGTACGCGATTGTAGTGTTTGCTATTAATGTGATTAGAGAGGTGCAATGGGTTGGGAGAGTGACTGACTTGTGGTGTGTGCCCTGCTTCCATGATTTACCACAGCATACGATTTCCGCTTTACTCGTTAGCTATCTTGAAGTATTGGAGAAGTCCATTACTTACCCTTGTTTCTGTTTTTACTTTGGATTTGTGAAACATCCTCCGAACCGCTACTGTCCATCAACAATCCCGCTTGTAGGCCTCCTGGCTCGTGGTCGAGACCAAGACTACGCGCAGAACTCTCACTCTAAACGTGAGAGCCGGGAGAGGTGGAGGAAGAGTTGCTAGGAGAGCCCTGAGACCAGAAAGAGGTATGGTCACAGTGATAAAGACTTGGATCAAAACGGGTTGCAGATTCGGCCATTGGGGAAGGATTCTGATGATAGTCTTGAGGTTGGTGGAGGAAATGCTGATGTCCAGTTACCTCTTCTGAACGGCTCAAGATGGACTTGATCTCTGGTTTCATAGTGAGAAGAATTCATGTCAAACTACTGAGTTTGATCAACTCACTATGAACTGGGAAATCCCGTTCTATAACAACATTGCCAAAGAGTTCCATGATTGAACACGGCCGAATAGCCTTCCGAATAGCCTTATGAAATGAAGCTGATTGTGAAAGCTTCAGGTAATAGTGATGAATGAAATAATTCTCAATTGATTCTGAATACAGTATGTTTATGTAGGAAAATGTATCTTTGTGCGGACTGAACAAAATTGCAAAGGAATTGGGCCAGTTTATATACCTCTGATCCTGACAGTGAACCAACGTTGGTTATCACGACAAATCTTCCCAAGGGCTTTTCAGGCCGGGGGCCGGCCACTTCAATCCCAAAAAGCAAGGCTCCAATTCCCCCCATTGCGGAATAGAGGGTTGCATCTGTTGGTAGTCGCCCAGAAAGCCTCGCGGGTCGAAAAGCTGGCCAACTGATTAACGCACAGATGTATGCGTGATTGGTGAAATGCATGTGAGATGGTGGGAAGCAGATAATATGTACACATGACGTGTATGATCGACTCTTTTCTTTCCTGTTCTATCTCAGCTGCTTGCCTGCGACTTTTGCAGTTTTGTTCACAGCCTGATGTTGGTGAGTGAGGTGTTTTCAGGACAATACTCTGCAGTGTCTCTTACCTCCTAAGCCTGAACCATGTAGATCCAAGCCAAATTCTCCATGGGGTTTGCAATTCCAATCCTTTCCTACTAGTCAACCACCACCCAACACTCTCAGGCCATAACTTGTCTTATTCCACGAATATAAAAAAACGCGAATGACTCAAACAGATTCTTGTAGGTCGGACTATTCAAGAAAGCATACGTATCGTCGCTCATTGGCAGCGGCAGAGGAACAGCTGAGCAGTCGGCGCTGTTGATCTCGTGCCCTTCTGGGACACTGCGCCTAAGAGAGATACCGTCAAGACTCTCGAGACTGGGCATACGTGTGTAGAATTCTTGCAAGGCTTTGTTGATTTTCTCCCGTGATAGTCCACGAAAGAAAATAAGGAGGAAACTGCTCAACTCAATCCCAACATGAAGAGTCTTGTCTAACCCTTTGACGTCGATGTGGCGGCAGCCATCGGCTATCATCCTGCCGTGATGGCATACAGTGATGTAAAGCATGTCGGCTTCTGGTCTGAACCATACACCTGGGCTCTCGTTACCCGCCTTGAAGAAGAAGCCGTGGCGTAGGGCAGCTGCGCGCGACTCGCGACAGATTTGAAGAGTTGCAGGAGGAGGGTGACGAAAGTGAAAGTCTAAGAAGGACGGTTCTTCGGGGCCCTCTTTAGAGACTGTCGAAACGTCAAAGATACGGCGATCGGGGAGGGTAAAGGTCCAGATGTGATGTCGTATCTCGGGTGGGAGACGATGTAGAGGAAAATCCTGGGGAGGAGGAGGAAGAAGACTAGGGGGAGAGGGAGGAGGAGGAAGAGGAAGAGGCAGCGGCTGTTCTTGAGAGGCCATTTTTACCGGCTGCCGGGTTGATTGTGAGGGTGGAAGATGACGAATGATAGAGAATTTTGGTGGTGAGAGAGAGAGAAGCTAGAGAATTTTTGTTTGTTGGTAGAGGTAGAAAAAGGTATCAAGCACCAGAGCTCAACTGCCAGCTAGCGAGCACTGTTACTATGGACAACAAACAGGCCGACTGGAAACCGTCTATCTCCCGAGAACACAAATTACTTCCATCGTCGACCAGTATAATGGCACTTTGTATATTTACGAAGCGCAGACATAGGTAGGCCATGGGAGGCACAAGAGGCAACATCTAGGTCAGTTTATCCTATTTGATCAGGTTTCTTAGGTTGTTCAGTTTTGTAACATAAAGCTCGGGCTGTGCACTAACTGTCATCTTGATAGGTGGTTTCTAATCGGTCTGTTGTTGTTCACAGTAACAATGCTCGTCAACTGGCAGGTGAACGAACAGAAACACAAACTGACATATGCCGCTCAGCTTTTCTGATGCTAAGACCTTCTACCTCTGCCAACCTCTCCCTCGCACCTTCTAGATTCTCTACCTTCATCCTCTCATCATCTCATTCTCACAACCAGCCCAATAATCGGCAAAATGGCGTCTCAAGAACAGCCGCCGCCGCTTCTTCCCCCTTCTCCTAGTCTTCTTCCTCCTCAGGAATTCCCTCTACAGCGTCTCCCACCCGAACTCCGAGATCACATCTGGACCTTGACCCTTCCGAGCCATCGCGCCTTTAGCGTCAAAAGAATCTCGAGAAAGGACTACAAAACAGACACAAAGTTCTTTCACTTTTTTGCTCCTCTTCATGCCCTTCCCCTCGCCCTCAGCGTCTGCCGCGAGTCCCGCGCAGTTGCGCTGCGTCGAGGCTTCTTCTTCTCGTCGGGCGACAACCCTGGTGTTTGGTTCAGACCAGAGACCGATATACTATTTTTCAGTTCCATACACAAAGCAACGCTAAATACGAAAAGACACATCGATATCCCAGGGTGGGATCGAGTCCTTCACCTGGGAATCCAGTGTCAGGCCTTTTACGACAATATCGGCCATCCGCCACCTGATGACTTGGCGGAAACTATGGAGCTTTTTTACTCACACATGCCGAACCTGAAGACACTCAGATGCATCGTACCTGGGGATGCGATGACGCCGGGAATCGGCAAAGCTGTCTTATTGCCTTTGCCAGGGGGAGACGCCGATACATATGCTCTAATGAGGGGTTTGAGTTCATGGGAGGCATCCAAGCTAATACGGGAATCTGGAGACTAGGTAGTCACGAAGCGACTCTTAAGAGATCGTCGACGCCAATGACCGACGAAGCACGGGCTGGGGGTTGTCGTGAAGGATCATTAGGCCAAGTCCGCAGAAACGAAGGCTCTCTTTATCTACGTGACGACTGCTAGATGTTGGGTGGCAGAGAGGGTGACCTAAGCATTAGGATATCAAATGGAAGACCTAGGTGTATAGTCCCAGTAGCACAAACAGACTAAACAATTTTATCTCTTATGCCTCTAATGGCCATTTATAGTACCCTGAGGACAAGTAAGGGGCTGTGGTAATTGTGAGCCTACCTATGTCTGCGCTTCGTAAACATACAAAGTACTATTATGCTGATCCGGCAGTAAGTAAAGCCTCAACTTCCCATCCTCGACACTAACATCCATCGGATTCTGCGTCACCCTGACTCCCAACTTACTCTCCATCTCAATCGGCACTTCAGCAAGGGGAATCATAGTCTTTACATCCACCAACGCAATACCACCAAGACTATATCCGCCGACGGTCGCCACTCCTGAGCAGAGCATGACACTCTTGCCATCATAAAATCCGCTATACCCCAACCATTTACAATCTTGGTAGTCGACAAAGTGGCTGGGGTTTTGCACGGCCTTTTCTGGGGTAGGAGATGCGCCGCAGCCTGTTTTGGCGGTTCTGAGATCCCATGTTGATGCTGTTCGGGAGCCCCAGTTGAGAGCCGTGATGAGATTGGCGCGAGTATCATGGACGATACCACCGAGATGGTCGTTGTAATTGAGAACACGCTCCGGAACGAGAGTCTCTGGGTCTGTTCGGTATACATATGCAGTACTGTTTGGTCGATACTGCGCGATTGTCCCCCAGATATACTGACCATCATAGTCAATCCCTCCGTTATGATACTCGTCATCTCCCTCTTTCGTAATAGTGGCATCAGCGATCAACTCCCCTTTTCCATTATACACCATTAAATGCGCCAACCCTGCACCGGCAGTTCTGTCTGTCCCGTTGATAATCTTTCCATACTTTTTCGTAGGCACTGTCCAATGTCCTGAACTAACCACGTATCGATCATGACCAAGTCGCACGATACCCTCGGGTTCAAAAGTGTCTCCTTGGAAAGTGATGTTTTTGATGCTCTTCCATGTTGTGGAACGGCCCAGTTCTTGAAAAGCGTGTATTATATCTGGACCGCCAGATGCTGCATGAGATGGCGGTAGTGGAGTGGGAGCCAGGGGGTCATCTCTATAAATAGTGAGGTTGCGCACCATGGCCAGGGCCGGACAAACAGCGATTGAACTTGTAAGCTTCATGTCAGTTGCCCCAAGATTAAGGAGAAAGTGAATTTGAGGTGCAAATATGAATATTGTTAAAACAATGAGGAGAGGAAGAGTGACTTTAAATGATGTGCTGGAACACCATGGCTGTCCTGTTGGGGAGTCATGGTCTTTTAAGCGGCGGTGATTGGTCTGGGACTCCATCTCGACGCATACTTATAACCGGGAGCCAATAATGAGTGAATGGGGGAATGATAATGAACAGCTGTAATGTAATGGTGGTGATGGTGAAAGATAATAAGAGACAAGTTGGACCAACCCAATGGTTCGGCCCCGTCACGTGGAGACTGGCGATCCGGCAGATGAGATAAGGCGGCGATTCTGGGGGGTTTCCGGGGTTCCGGGGCCCATTTAACCGGGGGTCATTAAAATCTATTCAGAAAAGGTAGTATTTTTAGATTACTCAATAACAACTCTCCAATGCTGAAATGTAATTGTCTACATGTTTAGAAGAGACACGATCTTCAAGAGATAATTTTGAGTTGTGTTGGTTCTCACCTGTTATAATGATAGCCCTCTATCCATACTCTTTGATGAAATGTCTTTGCAATTCTTTGTCCGTCTAGTTCCTCAAGGTTTCAAAAACAATTAGAGTATCTATCTAGTTATAGACAACCCAGTCCAAGCTTTGTGCCGTGGTAAACACTATTCAGAACATGTAGAATCAAAACTTTACTGTTCTTGAACAAAACGTGTTCCTATCTGACTATTTGCCATCCGTGATAACTGTACTTCCCAAAGCACAAACACCGACAATGGCGCGATGGAAGATCAGAACTCGTTTTCTAGTCATATCCGACACCCACGGCCAAGAATTCCCCGACGACCGCAAACCCTTGCATAAAGTCGACGTAGCAATTCACTGCGGCGATCTAACAGAAACATCAAAGCTACACGAATTTGACTCGGCCATCCGTCTACTCAAAGACATCGACGCTCCTCTCAAGCTCGTCATCCCAGGCAATCACGACTTTACCCTCGACACCCCTACATTTAAAAGAGCAATCTTTGAGATACCTCCTCGTGATACAAAATTAGTGGAGAAGGAATATGGAAGATTCGGAGAAGCGAGACGTTTGATGGAGAGCTATACGCATGAGGGTATTGTGTATCTAACAGAAGGTATTCATCATTTTGATCTTGACAATGGGGCTCATCTGGTAGTTTATGCGAGTCCATACACTCCTTCTGATGACTGCTGGGGATTCCAGTTCCATCCATGGATAGGTCATGAACGGGGGATAAGCGAGCAAGTCGACATCATCCTGACACATGGCCCTCCAATGGGTATTCTCGACATAAACTTTCGGGGGGAACATATCGGCTGTCCGGAACTCTTTAAGTTAATCGCCCAGGCAAAGCCTCTGATGCACTGCTTCGGCCACGCACATCGAAGCTGGGGCGCAGAGTTGATCAAATGGCGAGACCACGACCCTAAAGACTCATCGCCTGATAAAGCCATCGACATGGATGAGTCTGTTACGATCGGGGTTCGTGATCGGTTCAGTCCTAGGAGTCATGATAAACTCAGGGTCGTTTGGCAGAAGGAGAACAAGGAGATGAGTATCGCCGACACGAGAGCGGTTCCTACGAAACATTGCGGGAGCGATGAGTTGCCGATTGCGCGAAGGCTTCATACTCTTTTTGTCAACGCTGCCATTCAAGGGTCAGGCGACATACCATTTCATCATCCGTGGTTGGTAGAGATCGATCTTCCAATAAGTTAAACAGCTCGCTTACCCTCTCACGCGTCACTGTTTTGCATACAGACTGCACAAGTATCCTGCAGCTATCTATAATCGACATCAAGACCAACACAGATCACCTCCGGGTCGTCGGTCTCCGGAGCCTGAGATGCGTGTTTGTTGTCCAAAGTCCGGCTGCAATATGGTCTTGTTTCCATTCATGTCATTTCATCCCTGATACAATCAGTACCTACCTATATTGTCCGCCGAACATTAGGCGTCTTATTCTCATTTTCCTATGCAATTATCATAAGGATCACCTAAATCAGCTCGCCATAAAGAATATCATTTTCCTATTTCGGACAGTAAGCAGCCAAACGACAATATTTACCCACTCTATCACTCAACCCAGCCAGCCAGCCTCATGTATTATTCAGCTCTTTACCAATAACCGTATCATGTTCATCTATCTATACCACTCTCTAATGGTCGATTCAAATATGATATGACCAATTGTGCGACATAGGCATTCATGCATTGTCATACATGGACATGGGCAATCGGATCGATTACGGACTTGCATAAAGTCCGAGTTGGTGAGCGCCACGGTCTGTGAGGGGGAACTTTCACGATGAAGAGGGGAAATATCAAGTCGCACCGTGAATCTGATCATCTGTAAGCAATGGCTACATAAGACTGTAGATACTCCCTTCAATTCAACTTCAACTCTCTGATAACCTTCACTCGCTCATTCACTCACCCACAAACTATCACAATCACAACAGCAACAATGGGTCTCAGTCACTTTGCACTCCCCTGCGGCGAACACTACGTCGAAATGCGCGACTTCTACAAAGCCGTTCTCGCCCCTCTAGGTTATGAATTCAAGTTTGAAGCCCAAGGCCCTTCAGGCGCATACTACTGCGCGTTTGGCGAGAAGAACAAGGGTCCTGACTTTTGGCTTGGCGGAGGCGGAGGTTCTCTCAAGAAGTATGACGGAAACTTGGAGAACAGAACGTGCCCTGTTCATTTCGCTTTTGATGCTGAGAATCAGAAGCATGTTGATGAGTGGCATGAGAATGCCATGTAAGTATTTTGTCCTGTATAAAGGAAAATGGCATGGTGCTAATTAGTTGTATAGGAAGGCTGGTGCCGTAGATAATGGAAAGCCTGGGCTGAGAGAGTACAGACCTGGGTATTATGCTGCGTTTGTCCTTGATCCTGTGGGAAACAACGTTGAGGTTCTTCATCTGGGTTAGAAGGGTTTTGAAGGTGAGCGAGGCATTGAGGGGACTACCAGAGAGTCGAATGTATAAAGGCACAGCAGCGCTGCCACCATACCAACTGCACCTTGGCAGATAGCTTCTTTTTTTTTTTACGAAATACCAAGATGTAGCCATTTCAAGAAGACCGATACGATGGAAGAGCCCTTGCCTTGCCTAGGATGGCTGAGTCTGTATTAAGACTGATAGCATGGGAATCATTGTATACTTGGGGACAAACATATGTCAAATTATCTTACCAGCCCATATACCAACTTCATACTGCCTACTGTTCCCATCCAACTTTCAGCCCCACCTTAGGGTCGTATTCAAATCCAGGAACGGCATTTATCAAGCGCTATATAAGGCTAGCTAGCCAGGGCGGTGGCAGCACGGCAACCAAGCTTTGGGATATAAAAATAAGCAACCCGAGAATACAGTCTAGAATGACATAGCCCAACTTACTGTTTTCGTCCCATGCGCTTTCAGTTGCCAAGATCTCTGATACTCTATAGTTGGTTGACCGCCTGAAGTTGTTAATGCTGACCGCCAAGATCACAAAACCAGGCCTCAAAGCAACCATGTAAGCCCTATCAAGACCAACTGCACACAAACTAGTTGCTCACGTTGTCATGTATCTATATAGTAAAGGTGAGTTTTTGCCTAATGTTTCAACTGCTGAATCGAAGCATTGGTTGCCATATTACATACTATCATAGAAGGGAATAATCCATCACAGCAATGGATTCTTGAGCGACTACGTAATGAAGTAGCTCTCATACAGAAACCTCCCTTTATGCTTAAACTAAATTGCAAGTTTAATCATCCTCTTAGGGCCTTACCATGTCAGAAAACATCTGACCTCAGCCAAGAACCGTACAGCCCCCAATCACCCACTGCCAGCTCTTCTTTTCTCAGCCCCCAACAGTAAGTCATGTTAGTGCTGATTCCCATTTGCGAAAAAAAAAGCATTGCCTCGGGAATAACCCCAGATTCGATCTCGCA
The DNA here is from genome assembly GCA_014899075.1 of Fusarium goolgardi. NCBI lineage: Eukaryota > Fungi > Ascomycota > Sordariomycetes > Hypocreales > Nectriaceae > Fusarium > Fusarium goolgardi. Next base: position 35,661 of record JAAVUI010000132.1, on the reverse strand, counting down.
AGATATGAGATTCTATTGGGGGAATTTGTTTAGATAGATACTACACACATCAAGATAGAAAATTGCGGTGTTGTCGAGATGCTTGATTGGCCTGACTTGTCTTGGAAGACTACAGTAGTGGAAATGTTGTTATGCGGCGTGGTGATTGTTGTCGTGTAAGCAATGTGCTCTTGGCGTAGTTGAATGAAGATATCACTGCGAAGATGTTAGTGATGAAATAGTTTCCGAATGTTTTATATACAGCATGCTGATCCTGCTTGATGGGGAGATCTCTACAGCCACTGGGAGTCAACATCTCTCTTACTGCTAGTCAAGATGTACTTCTCGACTTCGTATTGGGTCTTTCTCCCCCTTCTCATCCAAACCTTCATCACATCTGTATCGGCTACGTTCAAGACTAAGAAGTTCGATCTTACCATAACATGGGATGACTACGCCCCAGATGGCTTCTCCCGGAAGATGTTTCTTATCAACGGACAATCTCCCGGCCCTGTGCTGGAGATTGACCAAGACGACACTGTCGTTGTAAAGGTCCACAATGAATCCCCAGAGGAAGTCACAGTTCATTATCATGGTACGTTCAATCCATTCCGTATCTATTCAAAAAAAAAAAAATCTAACAATACAGGCTTGGAGATGAAAGGCACCCCCTGGTCAGACGGTGTCCCAGGCGTAACTCAACATTCCATCAAGCCAGGAAGCAGCTTTACCTACAAGTTCCTCGCAACTCAATACGGAAGCTTCTGGTACCATTCCCACCATCGGGGCCAGATCGAAGATGGTCTTTACGGAGCGATCATCATCCATCCTCGACACGACGAACCGAATCCATTCCACCTCATCTCCGAGGATGAACATACCGTGTACAAGATTAAAGAAGCTGTCGAGAAAGTCAAGCCCATCGTCATTTCTGACTTTGTGCATCTCACGTCAGAGGAGAAGTGGAACATGACAGTCGCGGCTGGAATCGAAGATTCATGCTATGACTCTATCCTATTCAACGGCAAGGGAAGAGTTGAGTGTCTTGACAAGGGTGTTGTCGATGCCAACCTCAATGAGATTCAGAAGGCATACCTTGAGTTGGTTCCTGGAGGTGCTGAGTTTACAGACAAGGCGTGAGTACTGTACTTCCAGGGTGTAGATTTCAGAGCTGACTATTACTAGGTGTCTGCCCGCTTCGGCCCTCAATGCCCTCGCTGGTGGCCTGGGTAACGAAAAAGCTCTCCTCCCGGGTACATTCTCCGGCTGTAAAGAAACAGACGGAAAGATAGAGACCATCAAAATCTCAAATTACTTTGGCCAATGGGAGTCGTGGCTTGCCTTTGACATAGTCGGCGCAATCAACTTTGTCAGCGGAGTCTTTTCCATCGATGGCCATGATATGTGGGTATACGCCATGGATGGCTCATACATCGAACCTCAAAAGGTGCAAGCCATTCCCGTAACCAACGGAGACCGATACTCGATCGTCATCAAGATCGCCAACTCGGGTGATTACAAGATGCGCTTTAGTGCCAATAGTGCACCGCAACTCATCACAGGCCATGCCGTCCTCTCTATCGAAGGGTATAGCGCTGCAGAGGGAAACGTCGAACCTTGGATCAACATCGTCGGTGTCCCTGCGTCCAAGGAAGTTGTCATCTTCAACCAAGCTGTGGCATTCCCCTACCCGCCGAGTCCGATATCACCTACTGCTGATGTCACGTTTAACTTGAGCATGGCCATCAAGGGCGCTTCATACCTCTGGGCGCTGAACGATACTGGTCTTATGTCGAAGGATCTAGATGAGCAGAGACCAACACTATTCAACCCCAAGCCGTACATCAACAACAACGTCACTATCTCGACCAAACTGGGGCAATGGGTTGATCTCGTCTTCGTAGCAGCTCTATTCCCTCAACCACCGCATCCAATTCACAAGCACGGATCCAAGATGTACATGCTGGGCGCCGGAACTGGATTCTTTAGGTGGAACTCTGTCGAAGAGGCCATCAAGGAGATCCCCGACCAGTTTAATCTTGTCAATCCCCCTCGTCGCGATGCGTTTTCCTCTGCTCCTGCAGAAATGGAGCCGAGTTGGGTGGTTGTTCGGTATCATGCTGCTGATGCTGGACCGTGGCTTCTGCATTGCCATATCAATAACCATATGGTTGGTGGAATGATGATGGTTATTCAGGATGGTGTTGATGCTTGGCCGGAAGTGCCTGAGGAGTATGCTGAAGGCGGTAATGGGGAGTGATGTTCTTGTGTGGTCGTGTCTTTACCTTTAACTTCTTTTCGAGACTAGGTCTCACCATTTGACTATCTAATTGTTAATATGATGTATCTCAGTTTTACCTTGGTTTCAGTGAAGTCTTTGTTGACATGACAATTCTCACTCTTTTCTATTCATTGAAACGTAGGAGTATCTTTATATAAATAGTCATCATTATATATATGGTATCAAATCGCTAGCCAATTGCATTCTTAAAACAACCAAGTGACCACATTCTTCAGCTTATTCTTCCACCCCGTCTCCTCAGTAACCTTTTCCTCAATGGTATGCACATCCGTCTCGAGATCCATCTCGCTCAACTTGACAACCTTTGTCTTCTTGAGTAGCTTCCACACGACATACATGATGAGCATGACGGGCAGCTCGATGTAAAAGCTGATAAAGCTGACGACGTCAAACTTGGGACTGAAACAGCTCCAGCCCTGCACGAGCACCAGAAAGCTGTTGAGCAAGACGCAGATCCAGGGACCGTAGGGGTACGTCCAGTTCTTGAAGGGAAGAAGATGCGTTTTGCCTTGGAGTTCGAGGGCTTGACGGAAGCGGATCGATGTGATGCCGATGGAGATCCAGCTTAGTTGGTTGGATACACCGACGATGCTGTGGGATGTTAGCTACTTATCCTAGACACGGGTAGAATGTGATGGGACTTACTTTTGTAGCCAGGACCACAGTTGTCCAGCTCCAATGAAACTCGAACCGAAGCAAAGGCCAGCTACAAAGCCGGTAACCAAAACAGCAACCCAAGGAATCCTGTTCCTGTTGAGTTTTCCAAGCACCTTGGGCGCGTGTCCCTCGTGAGCAAGAGTGTACATCAATCTCACACCGGCGAAAAGAGCGTGATTTCCAGCCGATAGAACACTGGTCAGGATAACGGCATTGATAACACTTCCGGCAGCTTTGGCGCCTGTCATCTCAAAGACGATGGTGAAGGGAGAAGTGCGGGTTTCCTTGGAGTTGAGATCAGGGTAGTTGTATGGGACATTGAGGCCGATGATGAGAATAGAGAGGATACTGGATGATTTGTTAGTGGTTAACTCAAAGACGGATGTAGGAAAACTTACTAAAAGAGGAGGATACGCCAAAAGACGTTCTTTACAACTTTGGGGATGTTTTTGGTAGGATCCTTGGTTTCGCCAGCAGTAATGGCGATACTCTCAGTTCCACCATCTAAGATTATTAGTTATTCATTCAAACACATTCTCCCAGGAATTGATAAAAAAAAATAAACTTACAAGCAAAAGAAGCAGTGACGAAAACAGAGGCAAAACCACCAATACCCCCAACAAAAGGCGCATCAGGCAAATGCCAGTACTTTCCACCAATGTACTCCCCAGTCTCGTTACCACCACAGTTGACGACAATGCCCATGACAATAAAAACAACAATGGTGATGATTTTGAGAAGACTGAGCCAATACTCGACTTCACCGTATGCCTTGACGGAAATGAGGTTAATGGCGATGAGGACAACCCAGAAAATAAGACTCAGAGCCCAGCCAGGGAAGTTGTCGGTCCAGTATTGGAGAATGAGCTGCAGTGCGACGAGATCTGAGGCTGTTGACACAGCGTCGTTGAACCAGTAATTCCAAGTAAGAGCGAAACCGAAAGCATCATCCACGAAGCGTCTGCCTAGGGTTAGTGGTGATTATGTGGTACCGTAGTCAAACTCACCCTGCAAAAGTACAGAAACTACCAGCCACGGGAATAAAAGCCGCCATCTCACCCAGGGCCAACATGGTGGTGAAAACAATTCCACCAACAATAGCATAGGCGATTAATATCGACGCTGGGCCGCCTGTAGCCAGTGACTTTCCTGTACCAAGGAATAAACCTGTACCGATTGTACCTCCGATGGCAATCATCTGGACCTGTCGCGCCGAGAGCGAACGGCTCAGCAGATCCGACTGCGTGGGACCTCGTCGAGACAAGCCATCGCTGTCTGGGGTGTTCTCGATGTCGCCTCCTGGCGATTTGTCTTTTTCAGAATAATAATCCGCCATGTTTTTATTCTGTCGGGTTGTTTGTTATAAAGTGATCTTGAGAGATGAGATGGCATGTTCAAGGGACAAGACAAGAATATACTATATTGTAAGCTTGATTGATGTAGTACAATTCCAATCCGCTAAAAATGAAGCACGAGGAATTGCGTGCTCAGAGGCAAATCCACTACAATACTATCAAAGGGAGTTGTAGTTACGTACTGATATTCAGGATTGTTCCATCGGCCCATCCGTGTCGACGAGAAGAAGTTCAAGGTTGCCCGCTATGGAAGGTGACTAAACCTCGAAGGGTAACGTCACATACAAAAGATCCTTCATCAGTCATCACCAAGCATGGATTTGCAGACAGAAACATTACTAACAACAAGGTTCGACAAAGACACCCTTTTTTCATCTAACCTTTGCTGGTATTGGCCTCTGTTTCTGGGAATGGGATGAATACTGACTGTACTCTCGACTCTCAATATCCGGATGTAAGGATATACCTATATAGTGTGTGCAGATTTTATTTTATCTCGACATATCCACTTGGACCCAGTTCGCCGACGGTCCTTGTATACAAGTCAGTCTAGTTACTTTGCCGATTTAATCTGAGATTATTCATTCTAGAAAATCTCTTAGCTTCCAATTCGTCTTTTCTCGTCGGCTGTCGTTGAAAATTTATCCACATCTACCGGCCGAGTCTAGTGTCGCCAAGTCGGCATCTAACATTGCCAAGCTCTTGTTTTCCCATCATGGCATATCATTTGTCGCCTTATCGCTTACACCTGTAGAGTGTGTGTACAGGCAGGAGTCACATCATTTGTTGACATGGCATAACACAGACAGATCTCACCGTCACAAGAGTCGTGGCATCTTTGACCCCTTCTACGTATAGCTATGAGGAGAGAACGGCCCAATTTGAAGCCCTACGAAACACCTGCTTGCAGCTAGGCTATGTGGTCCAGATTTGGGGCGATGGATGTAGACATATGACAGCTAGTGAGCCTGTTGAAGATGGCTTTGAGAACGTCGAGAGCATCCCGGTGAGAGACGATATGCACCAGCTTGTGAAAGACGTTCTTTTTTTAAACATCAGGGTGCGAGGAAGCGAGCTAGCTGAATGACTTGGCTGAAGAAGAAGAAGAAGTATACAGATGAATGACCATCAAGTACAACCACCACGACTGTTGAGAAGGACTGGATTCAACACTAACATGAGTCTTGGTCCCTGTCAAAACATTTCCTCGTCTTTTCTACAACTCTCACTCAGTAGTAGAGAACATTTATCCAGATTTAATTATTCCAAGGCCTACATATATTTAGTATAAATCCCAATCATCTCATTCCTACGTATCAGAAACAACTAACACATGCTCCCAAGCAACGCAGGCTACAGCATTTAAAGTCCCACTCCTATCTAAACCGGTTCAAGGCCTCCAATTCACCAAACAGACGCCCAGCATTAACCAAAACCAATAAAGTCACGCTCTTCACCATGAAAGCCTAGCCTAGCCCAGCTGTCACTCGGCCTAGGACTTGTGGTGGCTGTGCGGAGAACGAGCCACCTTAAACGACAACCTAGACAGGCAGCAACATGAAGAATAAAATCATCAACATCTGTCTAGACGATCCATGAAATCTGTTCTTTTAGGCATATATATTCTTGAGACAGAAGCAATTCCAAATCCTTGGAGATCAAACACTAGTATTCCTTTTATTTTGGATATTAGTATTTTCTTTTCTTGGCGCTTATATAAAAATGCTATCCAACATCGCCTCCAAACTTGGCCTCACCAAATCACATACCTCCTCCTCCTTCAAAGTCAACCCTCGCGAATCCATCATGCCTCAAAAAATAGAATACAAGTCCAAAGACATTCCCATCCCGGATTCATTCCTCACTTCTCCTTCATCAACACCAATAATATCTCATCAAATCGACTTTGCAAACTCCCCCCTTCCCCAGTACGACGGCCACACGGCTCTTATTCTAGACAATGTTTTATCACCCGATGAATGTCACGAGCTTCTTTCTCTAGCTGAAGATTCTGTCCCGCGTGACGATGAGAGTCAGTCGGCGTGGAAACCAGCTTTAGTGAGTGGCGGTGATGGCTATGAGAGTCGTGCGCCGGGCTATCGCGAGAGCGATAGGATTATCTGGGATCAGCAGACGATAGTTGATCGGCTCTGGGAACGCTGTCTCCAGGTTGATGCTCTGCGCGATCTACTCGCCGTTGTGCCTCACGAACCTTGGATGAAAGGTGGCAAATTTGTCTTTGGTCGTTTGAATGACAGAATGCGCTTCCTAAAGTATTCTCCTGGCCAGTACTTTAAACGCAAGTCACTCGACATCTCCATGCCTAGAGACCTTGCTAATCGTATCCAGCTCACTGCGATGGCGCATACTTCTATACCGAAGGTCCTGGGAGAGAATTCGAGACCTTTTACACCGTACATCTCTACCTTAACAACTCTGTCGAGAATGACCCTGCATCAGAGCTCCAAGGCGGCGCGACCTCGTTCCTTGACAGGAAGGGAGAGAAGAGGGTCGATGTGAACCCCAAAGCCGGCAGCGTTCTCATCTTTCAGCACAAGGGACTTTTCCATGAAGGAGCGCTGGTGAACAAGGGAATCAAGTACACCATGAGAACGGACATTATCTATGAATGGATACCTGACAAAGATGAAGAAGAGCCACAGACAAAGGCTGCTTGGTGGGACTAAGATACTTGCGGCAGTATTGTATTTGGGAATAATATGTAGGCATTAAATAAATCTATATCATTACGATCGCTGTTTTGGCATCTTCTTCTCCTCCATCTCCTCGACATCCTTCTTTTTATGAAAGTGCGGCGCCAACTCCGATAGCCATCTCGGCTCAATCGGCATCACGCTACGCATGTACTCCTTGGTCGTCTGCACCAGCTCAAAGTAAACCACCATTTTCTCCGGCGGATCGATGGCCATGAGTACACTGCTCGGATGAATCCACACAGTCGTGTTGTTCTTGACAGTCCTGTAGCTATCACCGCTTTTCTGGAGCCGCGCGGCGTTGGGAAAGAAGCCGGCTGTGATGGCGCGCTTGATCGGGCGTAGGTTCGTGGCGCCGCATGTAGACGGTGCCACCTCGACACGTTCGCAGAGCTTTGCGAGTTGGTCGCGGACGTCGCGTGCGCGCGTGAGAGAGCGCTGCTGCAGGAAGTTCTCTTTGGCCCAGACTGGCGAGAAATCACTGTCGACCCATTGGTTCCACACATTGAGGAGTGTAACGTGATCGCCGCCGTCCTTGACTGTGAATCGGTTTCGGGCGCTGTCTGCGTGGATCTTCTTGTCCTTGGGTCGGAAGAAGAGGGCAGATGCTTCACCAAGCATGGACACGATAGACAGCACCTCCTCAACACATCCTTCCTTGTCCGCAGCGAGTACAGCCTTGGCAAGCATAGGGTCTGTAGGGAATTCACCCATCTGGCGTCCAAGCTTGGTCAACTCTCCACGGTGGTTCAACGCCTGCAGAGCAAAAAGTTGGTTGAGCGCACCGATAAGAGCTTCTGTGGGCGGAGGGTCCATAAACTCGAAATCGAGCAATTCATTAATACCAAGAGACTTCAACTGAAGCACAACGCCATTCAGATTTGTTCTTTGGATTTCTGGCGTAGTCGACTCGTCCATTTCGTTCATGTATGCAAACTTGGTATACAGACGGAAACATTTTCCTGGTCCGACACGACCAGCTCGACCGCTTCGCTGGTTGGCAGAAGCTCTTGAACAAGGAACGACAACTAAGTTAGACATGCCTGTCGCGGGGTTGTAGACGTTCTCCTTGACATAGCCTGGGTCAATGACATAAACAATACCATCGATCGTCAAACTGGTTTCGGCAATATTGGTAGCCAGCACAACCTTGCGAGCACCGTCTGGCGTGGGCTCGAAAATCTTGGACTGTAGCTCGGAGGGTAAATTGGCGTAGATAGGACAAATAACAAGTTCTTTGACACGACTGCCAAGCTTCTTTGCCGTTTCTGCAATTTCAAGCTCGGCTGCTTCAATTTCGTCTTGACCTGTCAAGAAGATCAGGATGTCACCCTTGGGCTGTGTGGTGTGGATCTGGAAAGTCGTCGTAATAGCTGCGGCCAAGTAGTTTGCTTCAGGAGCAGGAGTGTAATAGATATCGACAGGGTAGCGTCGACCGGGAATGTTAAAGATGGGTGCATCGTCAAAGTATTGCGCAAACTTTTCAGCGTTCATGGTAGCTGAAGAAATCAACAGCTTCAGATCGGGTCGTTCTCTCGAAAGATCCTTGATCAAAGCCAATAGAATATCAGTATGGACTGTACGTTCGTGGGCCTCGTCAATCATCAGCGCCGAGTATCCTGCTAGATCCGGCTCCGTCATGAATTCTCGTAGCAACATGCCATCAGTCATGTACTTGAGGACAGTCTTATCGCTTGTACAGTCTTCAAAACGAATAGTGTATCCAACTTCGTTTCCGACCTTGACACCAACTTCTTCGGCCACACGAGCTGCTACACTCATGGCTGCCACTCGTCGAGGTTGAGTACATCCAACCTTCATACCGTTCTTGGTATAACCAGCCTCATGGAGGTATTGCGGTAGTTGAGTCGTCTTTCCACTACCAGTCTCTCCGACAATAACGAGAACCTGGTACTGCACTAGTGCGGCAAGAAACTCGTCTCGGTATTGGTAGATTGGTAGACTTTTTCTCGTCTCCTGAATCGAGAGGGCCTTCTTTTCAGCTGCGTCGATTTGCGCCTCGAGGAATTGTTGTTCCTTGGTTAATTTCCGATCATCTCCAGGCAAACGTGAATCCAGGTTCCACTGGATATACTGAGCATCGTCCATAACATAGTCGTACTCGTCGTTTTCTCTCTCGGCGCGCTGAATTTGCGCCTTGGCCTTTGAAGCTTGCTCCCGTTCCCACTCCTCATGCTCAGTAACAAATTTCTCCTGTCCAAACTCATCTTTCTCGACGTATCGTTTATAGAGTGCTTCCTCCTTTTTCTTTCGGTCGAGCTTACCCTTCTCGGTGATGTAATCCTCTGGCATGGTGTATCCATCTCTGTGGTCATCGATCTTGAGGCGCTCCTCGGCCAGTCGCAAGATCTCCCTGTTCTTGGCAAACTCGGCCTTCTCTTTTTCTGACAGTCGCACGCCACTTTGTAGTTCAGCAGTTTCCTCTGCCACCTGCTTCCGTAGAAGGGCTAATCTTTCGGCCTCTCGTTTCTTGAGATACTCCTGTCGCGATCGTTCTCGAATGTCGGGCAGCGCTTGGTTTCGCGCTTCGGCGTCTTCGGCGAGTTTTCTCCTTGACGAGGATTCTCCATCTTTAACGTCTTTTTTCGACTTCTTGCTGTCCTTTTCTCTTAAACGCTTTGCGAAAGCCTCGCGCTCTTCGATATCCTTTCTGCGTTCCAATTCCTCTTTGGCACCATCGGATAGTTCTTCGTCTTTAGCTTCATCATGGCTTAATTTAACTCGCTTGCTTGCTGATTGCTCAAATTCTGGCCCCTCATCTTCCTCTTCAGGTTCATCAGATGGTGGCTCCTCGTCGCCCCATCGATCATCGAATTCGGCCTTGTCATCGCGTCGTCGATATTGCTTGGGTCGGCTATGGCGTGATGAAGATGTTCGACCTGGTGATTTCGAGCGACTGCGTTCGCGACGGGACTTTGAGGGTCGGGAAGATGATTTGTCGTCGCGGTCTCGTTCGCGATGTCGATGTCTGGATTTCTTCTCCTTGGTAACTTTCTGAGGACCCACCTCGTCCTCTTCCATGGGAAGGAAAGCGTACTTTTTGGAGCTCATTTTGGTTGTTGAGCTTTTGGAGAGAAAAGAAATGACTGGGTGTAAACAGGCAACCACAAGCAGGAGAACTTTCGTCGAATGCGAAAGATGCAGGCTTAACTTGACGTCCTTTCCACATTTGGAGAAAGGATAATCCGGGGCTCCGTGAGCTTTATAGCCAATTAGGAGCTGTGGATAAGAAGCTGGACCTGCAGGGGTAACCCGATAAGACATTCCATTAATTCCCAAAAAGTGTAGTAGACGAGCATTGATAACACGCTGGTGTTTCGCAGGTTGAGGCGAGTTCTTTATTCTCTGTTGTTCTTTCTTCCCTCTTTTCTTTCGCAACGCTTTTCAATTCTGTCTTGCTTTACAAATCAAGATTTTACAATCTTTGAATCGAATTAGCCTTTTAAGATTTTCAAATCTTGCAGGAATAGACGCACAATGTTGTTTCATACAGTGGCCCTCGTGGTCCTTCTAGCTCTGGTCCAACTAGCTGTATGCGCCGAGGACTACTACAAGGTAAACGCACCTTAACAAATCTCTAAACGACCGCTAACTAACATTTCTGCAGATCCTTGGTGTAAACAGAAAAGCTTCAAACAAAGAGTTGAAGCAAGCATATCGACAATTGTCCAAGAAATTCCACCCAGACAAGAATCCGTATGCCCCTCCATAAACACCTGCCTGTTTGACTGGGTATATACTAACCTTTCGAAGTGGCGATGACACAGCGCATGATAAGTTTGTTGAAGTCTCCGAAGCCTACGATGTCCTAAGCGACGAGGAAATGCGCAAGGTCTACGACCATCATGGCCACGAGGGTGTCCAGCAGCGCCGTCAGGGAGGCGGAGGCGGTGGTGGCCACGATCCCTTTGATCTTTTTAGCCGTTTCTTCGGCGGTCATGGTCACTTCGGTCGAGGATCTAGCGAGCCCCGAGGTCACAACGTCGAGGTCCGTGTCGAAATCACCCTCCGCGACTTTTACAACGGCGCCACTACCGAATTCTCTTGGAACAAGCAACATATCTGCGAATCGTGTGAAGGTACTGGAAGTGCAGATGGCCAGGTCGATACCTGTCAGCATTGCAATGGCCACGGTGTCCGTCTCATGAAGCGCCAGCTCGCTCCCGGTATGTTCCAGCAGTTCCAGCAACGATGCGACGCCTGCGGTGGCCGGGGCAAGCACATCAAGCATAAATGTACAGTGTGTCATGGTGAACGAGTCGAGAAGAAGTCCACGCCTGTCCAGCTCAATATCCAGCGCGGAGCCGCTCGCGACACCCGCCTTGTCTACGAGAACGAAGCCGATGAGAGCCCTGACTGGGTGCCCGGTGATCTGCTGGTTACATTGTCTGAAAAGGAGCCTTCATATGAAGACAATCCCAACAAGGTTGACGGCGTATTCTTCCGTCGCAAGGGTGACGACCTATACTGGAACGAGGTTCTGTCTCTCCGCGAGGCCTGGATGGGCGGTTGGACTCGCAACCTGACCCATCTCGACAATCACGTTGTTCGTCTAAGCCGACCCCGCGGCCAAGTTATCCAGCCGGGCCACGTCGAGACCGTCGTCGGCGAGGGTATGCCCATATGGCACGAAGACGGCGACAGCGTCTACCACAAGACCGAGTTCGGAAACCTATACGTTGAGTACACTGTCGTGCTACCCGACCAGATGGATACCAACATGGAAAGTGAATTCTGGGGTCTCTGGGAGAAGTGGCGGCTCAAGAACGGCATTGACCTGCAAAAAGATAGTGGACGACCTGAGCCAGAGCGTGCTCATGATGAGTTATGATGAGTTATGATGAGAGGACAGCGTGTCTAGGGTGGGGAGTTGAATGAAATTATGAAGAGGTGGTTAACTCAATTGCAGTGAAATGAAGGATACCAATTGCGTACTCGATATGTTATAGAATACCACAAAACTCGCCATCGAGAAACTTGATTTCAAAGAGGTTCGTCTTTGTTTGAAGTATAAACACCATTAATTCTCGTCACTGTGATTTCAAGATGGGCAGCTTTGTACCCTCAAGACCCACATTCGAGTTACATCGATCAACGCAGAAACTACCAGAACTATCCAAGGACAATGTACGAAGCTGATACCTATACGAAGGTAGAATTATATATTAATCTTGTTCGCCCTTCAATCCAACCGAAACTTCCACAATGCCCATCTTGCGATTAAGAACAGAGAAGACAATTCAAAAAAACGCTAGTATAGCCTAGAAGTATCCAACTACTATTTTATAAACAATAATGATAATGATGTGATTTCGTTTCATTTTCCTTTCTTTCTTTTCTCTCTCTTTTCCATTTTTATTCTCTCCTTATAAGCAATAGCTATAACACTCCTTTCTTCATACAGAAGCAACACATATAATGTCTAGTACAACACCAACAACCTCATACACAAACACATCAACAAACGACACCTCTTGTACTACCACTCCTTCTGCCGATACATCTACTCATGATGTAGTAGAAATCTCTCGCTCAGATATTACCACTGTCAAAGACACGGACTACCGAACGGACAGACACCTCATACTCTGTGGTAAATGCCGCGGCGTGCTCAACGTCTCATCTTATAGTTGCATATGCGAGCACGATTCTGATGCTGCTCGTGCGGCTTGATGAGGTATACCTCCCGTTAACAACAAATAATCGCTTATGGGAAAGGTGTAACAACAATATGAGATGACGATATAACAAAAGCTTCCATTTACCTAATACTTAACACAATACATATGTATTACAATCGATGGCTCTTCCGAGCCAGCAAACTCTGGCGAATCTGAGGTATAGTTGGAGACAAAGAAGTCTCTTCGTTTACATGGTTGATGAAACATACTGTCATGAAAGACATATCTATGGTCACAATTTATCGAAAGGAGAGCTTAAGCAAAGTATCATAAACAGACATCAACCGTGTTTCTCTATATAGGCCGTAATGTATAAATAGTCGTAGCGTCGTATCATAAGTCCATCCAAAAAACAGAAACCATTATCGTATCCAACCAAGGGAAAGAAGAAAGAGCATTCACAATCATCACGTCATTAATCCCGATGTCTCCTTCGGCGCCGCCTTTCGTCTTGACGTCCATCATCAATAGCCTCTCGCTGTTCCGGCTGCTGCAATCCACCAAGAACATTTCCAAGAATGCCAAGCCATCCACTTTTGCCCTCAAGTGCTCCAGTCACACCACGAACGATCTGTTCCACAGCTTCGCCGTCTGTTCCTGCTACTTGCCATGCACCCTTGATATCCCAGTCATCCCGACGCTTAGGTTTGTATTCAAAGTCCCCTCTTCTGCTTGTCCACCCGCGGCTTCTGGTGGATCGCCCGTCCAACGGTTTGCCATGCTTGTCGAAACGATCAGGCAAGTCCTCGACAGGTTCATCTGAGCTAGAGTCATCATCTCGATGTCGCCGTCTCCGACTGAAATAGGATTCGTCGTCCGACTGGGTCAACATAGTATCTCGCTGCTTCGAACGTGGTTTAGCGGGTACAAGGCCCTTAAGCATATCGTGAGCTTCTTGCTCCTGTCTCTCTTTCTCCTCTTTGGCCTTTGCTTTGGCGCGATGTAGCTTCATTGTCATCGAGCTCTTGGGCGACATAGGACCGAAGATCACAGATTTGGTTGGATGCTCTTCATCGGACAAATCTAGTACAGCTGTTTTCTAGTCAGCACTGTTTCTTTGTTTTCATTCAACAACTCTCCCGATACGGTCGGACGCACCCTCATCTAGGCTTCTTGAGCCCAGGTTGTGGACAGGATTACTCACATTGTCAGGCGGTCTTGGGCCACCGGATGGTGGAGGTCCCGGAGGTCCAGGTGGTGGTGGTGGCCCAGGAGGTCCTGGCGGCGGAGGTCCAGTCGACAGCCCACGAGGGGGGCCAGGAGGTGGAGGAGGATAGCCCGTATAGTCTTGAGGAACATATGGTTGATATTCACGATTATGATCCGGAATATTGGTATAAGGGGCTCCAGGTGGAGGAGTAGGATCCACAGGATAAGGTGGGAAACCTGCACCACCAGAGGCCATGGGGGGTGAGCGTCGGCGTCGGTCATCATAGTCATCGTAGCCTGTTCAAAAGTGGTCAGTCAACACAACTTTGGTCACGCAAGGACTACTCACGCTTCCTAGAACGACTTCGAGATCGGGTTCGTGAAGGGGATCTGGTAGCTCGACCACGACGGTCTCGCTCATCCTCTCGTTCACGTTCCCTTTCCAATTCAAGTCGGCGTTCCCTGGAACGCTGTTCTCTCTTTTCTCTGTCCTTCTTTTCCTTGTATTCTTTGATGCCAAGGGCTGCAGCTCCTGCGGCTGCTGCGGCTCCAAGTCGACTTCTACTGCGTTTACGGTCGCGATCGGAGCCGGCAGACGACACAGAACGGCTACGGCCACGTCGTCTGTGCCGTTCACGCCTTGCCTCTGCTTCGGATTCGTAGCCTCGCGATTTCGAGGCGGGCGTGAGGGGATCGTTACCGTATTCAACTACGGGGCCTAGCTCGAGATCAGTCCCGCGCTCTGAACGAATGGATCTGGCCTTGGACCTGCTCCGGCTTCGGCTCCTAGATGGGCCTCGTCGGTAGTATTCATCATCACTGCTGTTGTCACTGCCATCCTTCTTGTCCTGGCGCTTTTTCCAAACATGGTGCGCTGCCTTTGCTGCTACAGCCGCACCTGCGATCTCAGCGCCGCGGCGAAGTCTGGACTTGCTACGGCTCCTTGATCGGCTGCGGCTGCGCGAGCTGCTTGACCTACTGCTGCTGCGACCTCGAGACTTGGACCTGTTGCGGAGATGCTTCGCAACACCTGCAGCAGCAACAGTTCCCAAAGCAGCCTTGGCTGCAGTCGACAAACTGCGACGGCGGCTGCCACGGCTTGTGCTCTTAGTCGTAGTTGTGGTTCTGCGAATGATAGAACGCGAACGAGAGCGCGAGTAATCATCAGAGTGATAACCACGACGACCACGGCTCCTGCCCCGGATCGCCTCTTCCTTCTCAATCTTATTGGACTGGTAGTATTTGGCGGCTCCGGCAGCAGCTAGAGCTACAGCAGCGATTCCAAGGCCCTGCTTGAGACGAGAGGAGCGATCGGGCGAATCGTCATCGTGCCAGCGATCTTCGTAAGCACTTTTGGCTCTGCGCAGTGCCTCAGTGCCAAGCGCTCCAAGAGCAGCTCCAGCGATGACCTTGCGGCCGCGGTTTTCTGGCAACTCTCCGTAGCTGTCGCGGCGGCTGTTGAGAAGAGCTGTGACACCAGCGCCAGCAAGAGCACCCTCTGCTAAATGTCGCCTGTGGTGGGAGTCTTCGCTGCTCTCGCGGCGACGAACAACTTTGCGCCGCATGTAGTAATCTTCATCATCGCTGTAATGGCCCCCTCTACGATCATATCGCTCAACGTATCGACGATCCCCGCGGGAGTCATAGTGTTCATGACGATAATAATACTCTTCATCCTGAGGGCGAGGGCGGTGCTCGTGTCGGTGTTCATGTCGATGCTCTCTTCGGACCACGATCTGCTGTCTCTCAGGTTCTTTTTCTCGGATAACAACCACACCGGGCTGTTGTTGCTGACGAGGAGAAACGATGACAGGCGGTGGAGCAGGCGCCTCTTGAACAATGATTTTTTGTGGCTCGGGTGCACGCTGTCGAATGATGACGGGAGGTGGTGGATCGTAAGGGGTATAGTACTCTGTTTCCTTGCGGTATCGCTCAACGTCGCAACCGTGGGTGTCATCGACATGCTCCTCCACCCGCTTCTCGACGCGGTACTCGCCGTTGTCTCGACGCTCGGTCCTCACCATTTGGTTCTCAACCTTGACATCGTCATCGAACAAAGCATCAAAACGAGATCGCCGTTCCCAATCACGCTCAACTTCCTTGGTCTCTGCGTAAACTGGCGCACGGTTTCGGTCGCCTGCCTGAGAGGGCGCAGGCATGGGCATGGGCGGCGGGGCTGGGGGAGGATAAGTCTCTCGCTCGATTTCCTTCTCGTAAATGAAAGATCTAGGAGCTGTGTCTCGGTCACGATCATCACGAAAGCTAGCTTGCGAAGGGGCGCCTTCAAATGCAGAATGGGGACGATCCGGGGCGTAAGAACGACGATCCTGTTCTACAAAGTCACCGGTAGGGCGGCCGGCATAGCGGGAAACATGGGAACGTCCATCGTCGTACTCGGATGATCGTTCGTATCGGTCTGACCGGCTAGGTGTAACTTTGTATCGTCGGATGGTGGTTTTGCGATAACGCTCATCGTCTGAAGAGCCGCCGTCGTCCCGCTCCCACTCGCGATATGTGCGAGAGTCTCTGTGGACGTCGCCCATCGCGGGGTAATGACAGGGGGTGTTGTATAAGGTCGTGCTAACTTGCTATGAGGTCAAAATAAAGCAAATCGGTTCAAATAGAGAGAAAATTCAAAGATTCGGTAGAAAACGCCTAACGAGAAATCACAGCGAAATCTATGGATGTTTGTATGTGAGAGGGAGGGATGAGAGGGTAGAAGTGAGTGGTGCGGTTTGTAGAGGGGAGAAAGCTGGGAAACACGACGAGCTATGACGGAAGAGAATCGAGCAGGAAGGAACTGGCAGGTTTGAGCTGGGCAAGGATCCCTTCAGAATGGGCAGGCCTGCCTCAAAAGCCTGGGCAGTGAATGCCCAGCCAGAGTGTGCGTGGAGCCCTTAAACTTCAGTGCTTGAACAGGGTAGCAAGGGTACGAGGTGGCCTGCCTCAAAAGCCTGCTGTGGCTATGATGGAAGATGATGCTGCTAGTGCAGTAGAGCATGGCACGGGATTGGATGGACCGTCGAGATGGGTGGCAGAAGGTCTCTTGTTCTGCCCGGCTGATGCTGGGCATTTGAGTACGAGGTCCAATCAGGCTTGGGTTTGGATGAACCATCCGCTGCAACCTGGAGCACATTTGTGCAATATGTGCATTTCACTCAATATCTTGGAAGAAGAATTCGTTTTTGTTGGGTTCCGTTCCGTTCCTTTCTAGGCTATCTCGGGTATTTTCTTGGATCTTGGAACGAGTCTATGCTTTTGCTTCAAGGTTCATTTAGAGCCCAACCATACAGCTGATCCACAAGTCGTACCAGGAACATATCGAGTCTGGGAACTAATTCATGGGTATCACTGTCAGGTTGGGCACAGAGCCTCACCAGTACTTAATTGCCGAACAAAGCACAAGCCAATCCAGTCAGAAGCAGCCGGCCGTACTCCGTAAATTACACACTCTTTGTCCCATGTCAAACAAAGGCTTTTCCGCTTTTCAAACCCTTGTAACACCAAAACCGTTCATGTAAACGCCTGTCTCGAGTCAAAGAAGACTCCAGACCGCATCTCGAGGCCTAATTTATGTCTCAGCAATGGAGGACAATGGCCAAATCACACGGGCCTACTCAACCCTCCATCCTTCTCGGGATCTAAAAAGAACCCACAACCACACAACCTTGTTCTTCATACTAAGGCCCATCTCTCGACAGGGCCCACAGGGGACACCGTCCCTCCATTATTCAGCTCTAGAACAAACTGAAAGAAGACGAAAGGAATTAAAATGAGGCGAAGAAGCTTCTTTTCTCCTTGATCGTGCCGACCCGAAGATCATTTTTGGAGCGCAAATCAATACAGTGCTACCGAAAATCACAGAATCTCTACAGAACCCCACTCCAGCTGTTGTCAAATGTCGTCATAGGCTTACTTTTTAATGGAAATGGGAAAGAGAAAACCCCACCTCTTTGAACCCTGGCGCCGATTAACAATAAATATCTTGGTTCTTGTCCCAGCAGAGTCACTCGCCTCACCTCACTTCAGCCATGGAAGGGGGTGAAGAAGGAAAGCATGGACAGGTACTAATGACCAAAACAAATAACCATACCAGTAGAGTCATCGCCCGAATCAAATGGATTTATTTTCGAGGTCAATTGATTACGTAGACCTCGAGTCTGAGTCACCAGACGTTCTTTGTCCACATGGACAATTAGATGCTGATTGCTGACGGAAATATGTCCATCCGCTGCCTTAAAATCACCCCGTTCTCGGAGGGTCCCGTCTGATGGGCTTCTCCGTAGTGTCGTTCTGTTCGCATGACTGGAATGTTCCATAACCGTGGCTTTACCATATTAGCATGACGGCATTTCCCAACACGATGTGCTACAAAGCCAGGCAGAATACGTCGCCTCGACAAAAGAAAAATGTTCTTCATTCATTAGGTAGGCGTTTTATTACTGGATCAGTCAGCCAATGGTTGTACAAAGCTTGGTTGTCAATTGTCTTGTACTAAAAGCAGCTTCCCATGTTTTAACCTGAACTCCATAGTACCACCATAGAACAAAACCCGAGTCATAACTCCCCTCCTACTTAACTCGCTAGCAGTGCCTATGCTACATGCGTTGTGTATTCTTCCACCGAACCCTCACTGATCAAAGCCCTCCTTCGATCCCAAGACACCAACTCCACCGTTGCTGCGTCTTCGGCGACCAATGACATCGTGGATCCAGTCGCTGATTGTGAAGCCCCAGTGTCCAGCGACGAGAACACCGCTAATGATGTTGATGATCTTGACGAAGAAGCTGATGATACCATCGCGGCTCTCGTGAACTGTCAGCAGAATTGGCTCGATGTCGTACTTGAAGAAAATTCCGGGAATGTATCGGTCGTCGACTGCCTTGCTCTGCTCCGTCACGGCATACTGGTTGGTGAGGATGGACCTGGAGTTGACGCTATACACAGTGGGCACAACGGAAAGGTAGTATTGGAACTTGTGGAAGTTGTCACCAGCTGCGTTGACGGTGCCGTCGAGAGGGTTGACGAGCGAGGGGTAGAAGGGACCGTAAGAAAGCTCCGAGATGACGTGTGAAAAGTTGAACTCTGCGACTGGTCAGTATGCGATATCGACCTTCTCGCCAATGGGACTTACTGCTGTGGTCAAGATGCTCGCCATGGCCCATATAACCGTGGCCACGAGCAGTGATGTGGAAATCACCTTGCACCTTGTTCAAGTCCAAACTTCCGTAGATGCGGCAGCTGTCGGCATTGCCCCTGAATCGGGGCGTCTTCGCCCACTTGGCCCTCTTCTTTCCAAGCGCAACAATGTCATGAACGTGCTCCTCGCCGAAGCCCTCATCTTCATACTTTGGGTCGTTGTATCCTTGGCCAGTGACGACTCGGCCTTGGCTGTCCCGTCCAAGCTTATGAACACCCTTGTTGTCGGCCCATTGTCCCCAAAGAGTCTTGTCGGTATGCAGGCGCTTGGCCGCCATGATTCGATCGCCAGAAGCATCCTGCACGTTGACATGAATGTCGTCGCAGTTCATCTTAACCACAATATCCAAATTGATCTGCATTTCCCGTGAGACGCCGGCCTCGACTTCGAAGTTGTGAGACTCGGCGCCGCGCCACCAGCGGCCAAGCTCACCCCAGATGAGGATGAGCGATACGATGGACACGGCAACTGTCCATTTTCCACCTCCCGAGGTTCGTTGGATGTATTGCGGCTTTGACTTGGCTGTCGAAGGTTAGCGCGCGCAGACACCAAGCATCACGAGGGAACATACGGAAAGCATCAAAAGCAGCTACCAAGCTTCCCTCCTTAGGACCAAACTTGTCCTCGTCGTAGTCCGACTTTTCCGTGCCGTTCATCATGTTTTTGCAAAGAATCTCTAGTCCCGCTAGTTCGAATATATACAATGAAAACTGTGATCGATATCGTGGGAACCGCCTGTCGCGAAATGTCAAGGTTTCGTCGCAAACTAAAAGTCGTGATCGACACCAAATGCGCAAAGGGTGTTTTTATTTCCGCATGCCCGATTCAAAAAAGAAAAAGGATGGAGGGACTGGAAACCAATTGGAACCGGTTTCAGTGGTCTTTGAATTGCTTCGTCGACCACGAGTCTTTTTGGTGAACGAAAGTGGGAATTGTCGATGTCGTCGCTTCGTTGCGCTCAGCAGCCGCAATCAGAAAGGACAGCTTACTGTAACTAAAACCGTCCCCTGACGCTGGCGTTGTCAGGGTCCAGCTTTTGATTGGCTGACGGGTGATGTTGATGGATTAAAGTGTTGCCGACCCGAGCTGTTCCTGAGCTATCACCGGCTCTAGCGCGGATTTACTCTTCCAACGGTCCCACTCGTTCATGTCAACTTGGATGCATTGTGTATGTCATGACACGATAACCAACTGAATCCCTTTACTTCAAACTGCTCATCATCATCTCGTCTACGGGATATATTGACTTCTTATATTCCTTATACTCCGCCTTCTTCAAGCCTTTGGTATCGCCTCATCCCGGGCAGAGGTACTGTGGCGAGATATGGCATCGTTGAACTGTCCACAACAATCATCGAATTTCTGATGGCAATGTACCCGTCAGACTGAAACAACACCCGGGGCGAAAGTATGTTCTGAAGCAATAAGGGAGTTAAGGGTGTTCAGAGAGTACATGATTTATGAGGGTTCGTACCAAGGGCAGGCTTGAAGAACCTTTTCCCTAGCATTCAAAACACAACTACATAGTTTATTTTTGGTATTTGCAACATCTATAAGCGACCAAATACTTTAAACTGAATCGCTCTTTCGGTAGATAAAGTCAATTCAGGGGCTAGTCTGTGCTAGAGCAGAGAGGTCATGAGTGGGATGCTGGTAGCTACCCGACACTCAACTTGCTACACGAGTTGGTTGTTATTTGTCTCGACTCCCACCAATTCGACTGGTATTTCAATATGGTCGATTCAGATCATATCTTTGAATCAAGTGAACAAAACAAGCTTGATTGTTATGATTATTTATTTTCGCAAGAATGAAATGTCAGTCACAGGAGAACATAGATACATGAACACCACAAGTGACTTATGTTGTCTGATATCGTAGATTTTAATCTACTATACACCTGGACTTTTATGATGTGACTACACGGACTGTTACCTACTTTATATGAACGAGCGGCTGGCGAGGCATCTGCTTCTCGTAGCAGTCTATCTAGATTTCGCAATTTCGCTCTCATTTGTTGAGAATGGATATCAAGGACCTACTGTCAGCATCCTTACTCGGACCGAATACAATTTATAAAGTTGGTCGACGCTTTGCGTAATTGAATGAATACTGGGTCCATCATAGCATATTCTGGGGGATTTTCATGAGCAAAGTTGGTTCGGTCTAATTCCCCACCATTTCGATCTCTGGGAGATAAAGTAACTGGAGAAGATGGAGTAGTAAATGGGTCGAGCGTTCTCTATGCAGGGATGTCATTTGTTCAAGTGCAGTTCACCAACAGAGTCGACATGTAGTCGATAGTCTACTTCCTGTGATACAGTCGTCGAATGATGGATCGGGTGTTGTGTACGGAAATACGGATCACGTGCTGTTTCGTATGTACATACTGGACGGTTCTCTCGGCGCCGAGACGGGAGACCACGCGAACACTACAGACGGGACAAGTCCTGGGCATCTTGGCATACCAGACCCTGGGTCGCGAATCGGTTAAGGGTGCCGACAAGCGCCTTGGCATTGAGCAAGCAATTGACGACATGCAATTGCTCTGAAGCGTTTCGCGACGTTGAATGAGGTCAATATAATGAGAAAAATGACAAACTTGTGCTCTTCAGAGACAGAAAGTCGATGATGAACAAGTCTTGTGGGTAAAAGCGTAGAAAATTGGGCGATTGTGGGATCAACCTGATGCAAGAGCGGGTTCCTCCACTACAGCAAAAATGGACGTGCCATGGATCGTATGGTAGATTACAATGGGGATGTTCCATTCTTGACAATGAACGGCGCAAGCCCTGTTGGTTGTCGGTTCTCAAAAGTTCAACGGCTACACGCAAATCATAAACAAATTTAGGGCACTCCCTCGTATATAAATGAAATACGATTGATCAAAGCCTTCATGCAAGATCAGAAACCAAGAGCCTCTGTCTACCTACGCAATGACCCCTGAGCTAATCAAGTCTAGAACTTCGTATCGCAAATGCATCGCACCACCTACTGCAATGCGCGTAATATACTGGAGCCCCCGCCGCGTCAGGTAGCTGATGGTAGGTAATAGTAGAGAAAAAATAGATACAGCCTGACGCTCTAATGTGACGGTTACTCCGTTTTAGCCAGTCAATAGACCGTGTCACCCTCCTCTTCCCTGATCCACTGTCGCTTTGATTGGTGTTTCTCCCTCCCTCTCTTCCTGTTCTTCTTTCGCTCCCTTTAATTGCGGCAGTCGTATTCTGTACCTTGCGGTATTCCCACGCAAATCCATCCCCCCCGTCACCTGTTTCCATTTCTTTTCCTTGGCACTTTGACTTTCTTCAACAACATCCCATCCTCCGTTTGTCGATTTATCCATCACAAGACTCTACGTCTTTGGTCCGTTTTTTTTTTTTATTTTACTTTGATATTTACTATCGACTCTCGCTTTGACTGCTCGGCCAGTCATTAATAATCATCGTATCTATTCGACATTTCTCTCAACCCGAGCCCTCCCTGGGCGCGCCCAACACTCGCTTTCTGACGTCGGCCTTGTCGCTCGTTCTTCTCGACGCCGCTCACTTTGATTTCGCTCGGATTCACTCACGATGAAGTCCTTTTACTCTGCCGGCGCCATTGCGCTTTTGGCTTCAGCGGGTCTCGTCAACGCCCAGGTGTCGCCTTACAGCATCTCAAGCACAGGTGCGCCTCTCCAACCGTCGTCGTGAGGGTAAACAGATATTAACTTTAGCAACGCAGACGCCATCAAGAAGTCGGCCAAGCAACTCGCCGCTGATTTGATCGAATACTACCATGGAAACGATCCCGGTGGTATTCCAGGTATTCTTCCCGGTCCTCCTCCCAACGGCGACTACTACTGGTGGGAAGGTGGTGCGATGTGGGGGGCGTATATGGATTACTGGAAGTGCACCGGCGATACGAAATACAACGACCTTGTCATGCAGGGCATGCAGTTCCAAGTCGGAGACGACAAAGATTACCAGCCCAGCAACGTTACTCTATCTCTCGGGAACGATGATCAAGGCTTCTGGGGCATGTCTGCCATGTTGGCTGCCGAGTTGGCGTTCCCCAACCCTCCTTCAGATCAGCCTGGCTGGCTAGCTCTTGCTCAAGCTGTTTTCAACACCCAGGCCAACCCCGACCGACACGACGATACTTGCGGCGGTGGTCTTCGATGGCAGATCCCTCGAACAAACAACGGTTACGATTACAAGAATAGTCAGCGCCCCTCCTCAGATATAACTATCCAGTGAACTTAGTTACTAACTTGTGAAAAGGTATCGCCAACGGTTGTTTCTTCAACCTGGGTGCCCGACTTGCTCGATACACGGGCAACAAGACCTATGCCGACTGGGCTGAGAAGACATGGGACTGGATGGAGGGCGTTGGTTTCCTCGACCCCACCACTTATAAGATTTATGATGGCGGTCACGTTGGAAAGAACTGTACCGACATCAACAAGGCTCAGTTCTCCTACAACTCTGGTGTTTTCCTCCAGGGCGCCGCCTTTATGTACAATCACGTAAGTCAATTTGCGGACAAAAGCTTGTATGAACTTTACTGACATCCTTAGACCGATGGCTCGGCAAAGTGGGAACAGCGCCTCGATAAGCTGGTTGATGCTACTATCCAAAACTTTTTCCCCAAGGACATCGCCGTGGAAATTGCCTGTGAGAACCACGACACTTGCACCACCGATATGTACTCCTTCAAGGGTTACATACACCGCTGGATGTCACAGGCGACCCATCTTGCACCTTTTATCCGACCCAAGATTCTCCCTGTCCTCCAAAAGTCCGCACAAGCGGCCATTGCCCAATGCACCGGCGGAGACACTGGACGCATATGTGGTTTCAAGTGGGCCAGCGGCAAGTACGATGGCAAGACCGGCGCTGGTCAGCAGATGAACGTTCTCGCAGCCGTGTCATCTCTGCTCATGGAGAACACCGCTCCTCCAGTCACAGCAAAGAAGGGAGGCACCTCCAAGGGTAACCCTAACGCGGGTAACGTTGGAGACGGCAAGATTGACAAGACCTACGGGCCTCTTACTACTGCTGACAAGGCCGGTGCTGGTATCATAACCTTCCTGGTCCTGTCCTTTGCATGCAGCATGTTTGGCTGGATG
This sequence comes from Fusarium goolgardi, assembly GCA_014899075.1. Taxonomy (NCBI): domain Eukaryota; kingdom Fungi; phylum Ascomycota; class Sordariomycetes; order Hypocreales; family Nectriaceae; genus Fusarium; species Fusarium goolgardi. Next base: position 11,490 of record JAAVUI010000132.1, on the reverse strand, counting down.
AGTCTGGGCAAATAAAATGGAATCTTGCCTGATAATCTAATGATGCCGAACGACTCAGTCCGGTAGCACATCGTGCTTCTTTGCAGCAATTTGAAGGAATGGTATTTCCGGGCGTTGGATGGAGTATAATTGACACAAGCAGCCAGGAGGCTGTGCTATCTATCTCTTTTTAAATTCACAATGTTATAAGTACACTTGATTTATAATAAGTAACAGTTTCTTTCGAGAAGTTCTGATGTAAAGACCTGAATAACATTGTTTTCTGGAGAGACATTATACTCTACGCTGTCGACGTGCCCTGCTTGCTTTACGCATAATATTCGTCATTATGGGTGTTGAGTAATGCACGGTGAGACAAGGCTGGTGTGGAACATTGAGTTGAAAGTTTCCGACTTCAAACACCAATGGTCAGAGTTGGTATGATTGGTGATGGGACGGTGGAACTCAGACCATGCGTCCTGTGTAGAATAGCAATGTATTTTAAGTGAAAACAGTGGGTAATATCACCGAATCTTGTGTCGGGAAGAATGCCAATTCTGTTGATCAAATTCCAGTTTGCTATTCGAAAGCTTGATGAGATTTCTTGCAGTGGAATGCCCGAATTAACGCCGCCGATCGAGGGTGAGGAGGACAGCGAAAGCAAGAATGAAACCTACAGCGAAGATGATAGCGATAACGAACATATAGAGGTTGTGGTGGAAGAACACAAGAGAGTATCTATAAGCGACATCATCGACACTACCAACGACCCAACACGAGGGCAAGGGTTCTATTGAAGTCTTCAACATGGTCGGATTTCAAGGTCTGACTGCTACCTAAATGGCGGCAGTGTTTCTTCTATCTCTGATATCACAAGTCTATGGCAATATCGTGACATCCCACAAACGACATAGCTATAGCCTCTCTTTGTCAACTTATTTTCTGCAGCCATTGCTACATGATAATGTCGTCTCTGTGTTTTTATTCGGAACACCCACTATGGATCGGAGCCTAGGGGCTCAGCAGCAGTTCAGGCCGTTTGTATGTCTGTAGGCCCATATGATTTGTCAATGTGTCGACATTGTATGTCAAAGCTGTATATATTCCGGCTTCTTGATGTTTGTTACACTACAGCACACAATGGCGTGATTAGTCATGTGTATGTCCAAGTCACTGAGCTCAACCCAATGACCTCGGTCCCAATTGAATGCCCAGATGCCTTCCCCGTAAAATTGATAGATGGAGCTCACTGGGATTGAAGATCCGGGGAACGATCTGAAAGCAGACATGGGCATGATCAAGTCTAGATCCCGGTGCCAGCAGACAGGCTATTATGTGCACGCACTCGAAAGAGGATGGGAACTTGACGTTTCCATCTCGTAAAAGATGGGAAATAGATTTCGGAAATGACAAAAGCCCATGATCTGTCTATGTACTCAGCTTGCAGTCTGAGATCTAGGTACAGTAGAGGCGGGGCTGGCCGTCGCTAGCTGGCGTCCTCCGCTACGAGATGGAGGGAGGTCGTCATTCCTTTGAGGTCAGAACTTTGTTGTTTTCGAGGACCCATGATCTACGTCGTCGTTTTAACTGTTTCATTACTCAGCCACGCAAGTTTCGTAGTGATCAACAAGCTACCTACATACAAGAGGTTCTGACCGACGTTTCAACGTTTGGTTTCTCACAAACGCATCAACAAATGGTGACATGGACAACGTGTTCAGTTGATTACGCTCGTCCTTATGACGACAAGATCACAAGGTATCCATCGCGTTTCCTGAAAATTATGTACTACCTTGTCCCAGTCCTGGTCCTGGTCCAAAAAAGCACGTCTTCGTCTTCGTCGTCGTCGTCGTTGACGAGAGTGAGGTTAATGCAATAACATGCCCGTGGATCCCTATGTAAGGAAAACCCTTGCATTGACCAATGGCGTCTCAAGGAATGGTTTTCATGGGGTAATTTTTACATACTAAAAACTCTAGATCCAGGAACCAAGCTCGAAAAAAACCTGGGGGTGACCGCGTGACAAGCGCCATTTGTCTCGGCATGAGGAGACGACTTGGTTGAGGGTGTCTTTTTTTCACCTTTATTTTGGCATCACACGCACAGCGAGTGCCCCAGTTGCCGTTAACTGCAAAGCGTAGTGTACATAGTTAGTCTTCTGACTTTTTCTGTGAATGAGGAGAGCTGGACTTTTGTCGGATTTGTCGGGGGTTGGTTGATGTTGTTGCTGTTGTGACAGCTGAGGTAGCTTCTCTAACTACTGACTCAACTGTCTAGGTACTCAACATGACGACAAGTTCAGTCTAATTTAGAATGCGGGGGGACAGAAACAAAAAACAGAAGGATTCAAAGAGAAAGAAAAAAAAATAAGTTAACATGGGTCCATTTGTGGGGTGAGCATAAAAGTAAGAGGGAATTGCTTGGCTTGTTGGCTTTGACTTGGGGGGTGTATTGAAGGAGGTATGTAACAGACAGAGTGGGAGTGGTATAACTACCACCTATTCCCATCATGACAACCTCTCTTTGTCTATTCTCCTTGTCAAGCTTTACTCTCACCTACTCTTGACTCTACAACCTGATATCTGTTTACCAAGTACTTTTACTGAGAAACCATAAACCACAACTCTACTCAGCTTACATACATCCATCCATCTCACTTACACCACTACCACACCACAATGGCAAACTACATCCTCACTGAACCTTCCCCTTCCACAAACGTCTTCGTGCGTTCCGGTCGAGGCGGCTACGGCAACATTGCCCGTGCCTCAAAGCAAACAACCTCAACGGCGTCCCGCACCGTCGTTACCCCCAGCGTAACTGCCACTACTACACCAACCGCACCCTCACGTCGCTTCTTCAGCGGCATCGGAGGAGCAGGCAACGTCCACCGCGCCAGCGAGCAACCCTCTGTGTCGATCGACGACGAGTATGACCGTATCGCTGCCCGTGACCAGATGGCCGCCGGACACGTCGGCATCGGCGGCGCGGGCAACGTGTTCCACCGCAAGGAGAGCGATGCTGGATCCGATATCAGCTCCAGCAGCTCCCTGAGCTCCAAGACGAAGCTGTGGGCTCGTGTGAGCAGCACTTTTAGCAGGGATTAGGAGATGGCGCCCCCCTGAGAGGTGCTGTTGGTCTTTGTTCTTTTTGTTGTACCAAGGAAAAAGAAGGACCTTGGACTTGAAACTAGCGATCGGCGTTTTAATGGGTTTGACATTTTGGCACGAGAAAGTGAAAAAAAAAGGGCGGGGACCTCAGAGCAAATGGGAATGGCGAAGAAAAGCCTTGGATATATGTACGGTTGGCATTGATGAGTGAGATTGGCGATATGAACTGCCCCTCTTCATACTTTGCCTGTATAATGTTTGTTTCTGGTGAAGATTATTATACCCCCTAGCGTAGCTCTCTTCTTATATCATAAAAGCATCAATTCTTTCATACTACAAATACAATTCGTGACATGGATCCAGACTATCATTAGCATTACAGCCATCTCATCACTTCACCAACGACACCAAGACACAGATTCAACGCATCAGGGTATCATTAAGCTTCCTCTATCTGGCAAAGGTTGTCTACAACTGCACCGGTGTCACTACACGCCTGCGCAGTACTAAATCTTCCATTCCATGCAAAGGCTCATGCATCGCTCTATCAACAGCTGCGGGGACAAAGTAGGTTGGTTGTGGGAGTATCGACATTCACAACGGTCATTCATCCTCATCATAAAAGGTCCAGACAAGAAATCTAGGTTAACAATCCAGGTCAATAGGTTTATACACGACCATGTCGGATTGTTATCGTAGAGGCTGCATCGTAAAAAGATGCTAGTTCAAACGGTTGCGCCAAACGAGGTACACCTTATGTGAACTTGGTGTGAATAATGTCGGGATTCTCATGCCAGTCATCGATGCTCACCCACATCTGTTCCAAGTTAGTAAGCTGATAAAGAGGGCTATAACTGCTTCACTGACCTTTCGGAAAGTACTCAATCCAGCAAGAATGCTGCCTCCAATCCAGGTCGAGTACTTTCTCTCTGGCGGCGCAAAGATCTTAATTCTCATATCCTTGACTGCCAATTTCTGCAGTTCTGTCAGGAGACGGTCACCGAAGCCCTTTGTCAGCGTGCTTCCTCCAGAGAGAACAATGTTGCTGTAAAGCGATTTTCGAAGGTCCAGATCTGTTCGGTTGATAGCATCGACGACAATCTGGTGGACACCAGGGTATTCGAGACCGATAATTTCAGGGTCGAAGAGGATTTCAGGTGCTCGGAAGCGTTCTGCCCCAATCTTCAATCTGTTAGTTTGATCATGCAATGGATCGAGAGCGTCGTGTCTCACCTTAAGCTTATAACCGTCGGGGAGAACGTATTCAGCAACCTTGCTATCGTTGGGCTTCACACCAACCCAGTCCCTCTCTTCTTTTCGGGGGTCATGAGCAACGTACGAAACGCTCTCCTTGATTAACCTCACAACCTCCTTCTCAGCACTCGTGTGAAAGACGTATCCACTCTTCCGTAGCAGCGTCTGTAGGTACTCCGTCACGTCTCGACCTGCTACATCGATTCGGCGAATACTGCTAGGCATGGCGAAACCTTCGTAAACCGGCACGGCATGGGAAACGCCGTCACCCGAGTCGAGAACGATACCGGTTGTTCGGCCACTGGCGTATAGTGATAGCACAGCTTGGATGGATGTGTGGAGTGCGGGGACGTTGAATGTCTCAAAGAGGATCTGGGCCGCCGTGTCGCGATTGCTTCGTGGATTCAGGGGTGGTTCCGTCAATAGGACTGGATGCTATAAGGTGTCAACACAGCCGAAGAGACGGCATTGTTTGGTAACAAACCTCTTCACTGAGAGTCTTCAACCCCTCTCCATAAACATACTCCCAAATCCTCTCCATATCGTCCCAATCGGTGACAATACCGTGCTCAAGAGGATACCGAATCTTGAGCAACCCTCGCAGTTCCGAAGCCGCCTTTTGTCCTATAAACACCTCACCCTCGAGGGCACCCGCGAGAACTCTCAAATGTTTTGGTCGACCAACCCAAGATGGGAAGAAACATTTTGGTAGGTCATCGCCTGCGAACCCGGCTCGAATAGTGCCAGATCCATTGTCGAGGACTATAGGCGCATTGTGAAGAGAGTCGGCCATGATTGTGTAGGCTTCAAATTGGCCTCCTAAATGTCGGTTTTATTGCTGTTGTCATAAATCGTCCCAACTTCGTTGCAGCTACCATATGGGTCCTCCAGGTTGAAGCTTCTCAATGGTGATGGTTTAAGCTCACAACTGATCGCAGCCGCGAGTTTTGGCGTATTAATTAGTAGACCAGCAATTTCTTGACGCGTGTGTAGCTCGTCGTATCTGTAAACCGTCGTCAAGAAAAGAGTCGAGAGGTGGTCGGTATTGTCAAAAGGTATTTGTTTGTTGTACCCCTGCCCTGCTATCCAACAAAGCCGCGCCCGCCAATCCAATCTGCTACCGCTACCTTCAGGAGGCGCCCCGTGGCAGCTTCGTCACGTGAGCTCGAAAGACCCTTTACGCCTCAGGCAGGTGCACTTTAAGTGCTTCGCGTTATGGTCGCGTCTCCTCAATAGTAAATCGCGTCACAGATGTGCATCCATTATTACCCAGGCAACTCTGACCTCAGAAGAGCTTTCGGCGATACCAAAGACGAACTTCAAATTCCAATTTGGCCCTTACTGATATTCTCTGTTGCCCTACCACTTGATTTAGACCTGATAATTTCCCTGAACGACGTTGTTCATCCTTATTCCATCGTGCATGGTTCCAGAATTGCTTCATCTTAGCCGCCGACATGGTCAAGGCCAATGCTAATGCAGCACCTGCTGCCACAGCGCCTGGCGTCTACAGCGCAGTATATAGTGGAGTAAGCCTTTTCATGCATATCCAGAACCCAATTTGAGGAACTCATTGGTAGAGATCCTCTTGCTCGGCCAGCGAGAAGAATAGTACAGCATCACATGTTGCCGTCGGAACTTTCTTCCAATACAGCAACCCTCATTGCTGCTAGCTTTCTACACTTAGGCTAACAAACACCGCATTAGATACCTGTCTATGAATTCCAGTTTGGTGCTGAGCTCAAGGAACATGTTATGCGCAGGAGGTCAGACAACTGGATCAATGCGACACACATCTTGAAGGCTGCTGGTTTCGACAAGCCCGCTCGAACCAGAATCCTCGAGCGAGATGTGCAAAAGGATGTCCATGAGAAGATCCAAGGTGGATATGGAAAATACCAGGGTAAGTGATCTCTTAAAATATACAATTGCTCTTTTAACACTGGCGTGCAGGCACCTGGATACCCCTCGAGAGCGGACAAGCATTAGCAGAGCGACATAGTGTCATCGACCGATTGCGACCCATCTTCGAATATGTTACAGGCGCAGAAAGCCCTCCTCCTGCCCCTAGACATGCCAGCAAACCCAAAGGACCGAAATCTCGACCTCCGTTACCGAAATGGAACAGTACGTCAAATTCCGAACTCGAGTATGGCTCTCAAGCTGACCCCTTTAGATCCACCCCCTCCGCCTCCTGCCCCAGTACCCGTGATTCAAGACGATGGAGATACCCTGATGGGTGACGAAGATACCCCCGATAATCTCACAGTCGCATCTGCATCCTACATGGCTGAAGACGAACGATTCGAGATGCCTCAAGCGCCGGGCACAGGCCGAAAACGCAGAAGAGACGACAACAACCTCCAAGATCTTACCGAACAGCAACACGCACTGTACGGTGATGAGCTCCTCGACTACTTTCTTCTCAGTAAAACAGATCAGCCAGCAGTCAAGCCCGATCCACCCGCAAACTTTCAGCCTAACTGGCCCATTGATGCGGAGGATCACACAGCACTTCACTGGGCATCGGCAATGGGAGATTTAGATGTCGTCAAGCAGCTGAAGCGATTTAATGCATCGTCTACAGTCAAAAACATACGAGGCGAAACACCATTTATGCATTCCGTCAACTTTACAAATTGTTATGAGAAACAGAGCTTTCCTATGGTGATGAAAGAACTATTCGAGACATTCGACGCTCGTGACAACATGGGTTGCACAGTGATTCACCACGCAGCTGTGATGAAGAATGGTAGGGTCTTTAACTCATCGTGCTCAAGATATTACCTGGATAATATCTTGAACAAACTGCAGGAAACGTTGGAACCCAGCGCATTCCAGCAATTACTGGACATCCAGGACAACGAAGGGAACACAGCATTGCATCTTGCAGCGCAACGAAATGCTAGGAAATGTATCCGAGCACTGCTAGGGCGCAACGCTTCATCGGATCTCGCAAATCATGAGGGCATAAGGGCAGAGGATCTGATCATGGATCTAAACGCGACTAAGAAGGACCGTGGACCACAAAGATCATCATCACCCTTTGCCCCTGAGTCTCAACGACATGCGTCATTTAAGGATGCGCTTATCGAGAAGGCAAACAGGCAATCCCCGGTTGTTTTCCAGTCGGCGGCAGCAAACACAGTGCAGTCGCGGATCTCACCCCTGATCATGGAAAAGTTTCAAGATCTAGCCAAGAGCTACGAGGACGAATTCCGTGAGAAGGACATAGCAGAATCCGAGGCAAAACGACTATTGTCCAACACCCAGCAAGAGCTGACCTCTGTCCGGCAAAGCATTACAGATGTTGAGGGTCAGCTGGAGCCAGAAGAAGCAGCATCGAAACAAGCTACCGAAGCCAATTTGGCCAAGCACCAGGTCCTGTCGCTCATAACACACCAGAACCGCCTGCACGTCCAACGGGCAGTGGACAGCGAACTCAGCCGCGTCAATGGCGAGGGAGGTGGGCAAGAAGAGTCATACGACAAGAGACTGCGCCTCGCGCGGGAGCTCAGCTCGTTGCTTGCGGAGCAGCGCAAGGCCGAGGCAGAATACGTCGAGGCGTTGAGCATGGTGGGCACAGGGGATAAGATTGAGAAATACAAAAAGCTGCTCAACAGGTGCCTTGACCCCAAGGAGGCTGAGAGTCTGGACACGAATCTCGACAGCCTGATCGAGATGATGGAAGAAGAGCGGGATGAAAACGGCATGGTCGGCGCTATGGATACTGAGCCAATGGAACTATCGGTTGGCATATAAGATCATTGGCCCGACTCTATAAAAGAGTCGGCCAGCATAATCCTTTTTTTCCTCTTTTGTATTGACGAAGTCAGATATATTTATGTCCAGTTCTGGTGAGGGGCGTGTCAAGTTACGAACTTTCTCTATATTCTATTCTATGCTTGGGTGGTGATTGGTTAAACAATGTTTTCTACGTTAGAAAAGGCGCTGGGTGTGCAATATAACACAATAGATTGAACGCAAGCAAGTTGCCAATGAAATATACCCAAACGTTGGCCCAAAACTAGTGTCTTCCCCAGACTGTCGGTCAGCGAGATTGGACACCAGCTACCAGGTTACACTACCAAGGCATATTATTGCTACGAGCACTACCGAGACTGGCTTGACGCTAAGGCCTACGGATGAGTGAAAAAATCCATGTTGTCGGGTCCGAAGCAGAATGGAGACCTTCAAGCTTGGAAGATGGCGCCAAGGCTTGTCCTGTCAGCCAGCCGCATGCTGCTGTACCTTACTGAACTCGACAGCATGGTGCCAGCGAACAAGACGCCATAATGATAGTGCGGCTGAAATATAATGCCTAGGAGCGGCAATTCGTCTACGGCACTCTCAAAGAGGCTTGGTCATGTGCAAACAATATGTCCCTAGTCTGCCGAAAACTTGGACAGCGATAAAACTTCCTCGAATCAGTGTATAGCCTGCACAAATAGATGCAACTAGGCGCAAATAGGGTCACCCACCGGTAATATTGAAGCCAACCTTTATGCTTAGTGGGCAGTGAGGTGAGAATTTCCTCGGCGATAACTGTCAATGTCGATTGCACCACCTACCTTCGATGGCGATGGTCGCCAGATGATAGCAACCAGAGCGCGTTCGGCAGGCGAAGTGAGAGGAGTTAGACATACTTTGGAACACATCGTAAGGCTCATCCTGCACCCCCAGGCTCGAAAGAAATATCCTAAGAGCCTCCAGGAACACCATAGGTCAGGAGAGAAATTGCCGAGGTCGGAAGGCGCGGTGTCTCCTTGTACAGCACCGGAAAACTGTACCACGAAATGATTGCGCTCTGGTGTATAGCGTTCGACCGTCACAAGTTGTGGGGTTTGTGTTTGTTGCTTCACAGGGTTACTCTTCTTGTCCCACTATCAAAAATGTCAATGACAAGGAACAAGGATCTTAGATCAACTTGCTTTCTTACGAACAAGGGGTCTGGCTACTGTAGCTGACCGCATGAGTCCTAATCATGTGAGTAACGGCTTTCCACTTTGTAAGCTGGAAACTTCCTTGGTCAGTTTCCATGTCACTATACTGCGTGGTCGGAATAAGCATGAACACTGGGTGTGGCCTTGACGAGATCAGCAATCAGAACTTTTGTTCCCCCTGCCAGGAGGCGGCTAGATCTCTGTTGAAATCGAGCGGTAAGATAAATCAGCCGTCGATTACGCATAGTGGGACACATAACATATCTAGTGGAGTAAAAGTTGTTCGATGTCGCAAATGTCCGTGATTGCCAAGCCATGGATGGCGCGGATACCATTATAACTGACTGTCTTGAATTGGAAACGAGTGCGAGAAATGCACTCGGTGGTGGCAAGAAGCGTCGTGGACAACGGGGCCGAGCGAACCGTTATGTCGAGTTTAATCGCCGTGATTTCCTTCCGCGTTGACAGTCAGCCGCGTATAAGTCATGGCCTTGTCAGCAAGCCTACGTCGAAACACGAGGCTGGAGTTGGCTTACTACCCCTCAAGAGGCAGTTCCGTGCGACAACGGCGGACGCGAACCGCCCAAGAAACAAGGAAGAATAATACCGTGTCCTGTTATACCCCTGAACGCATTATGCTGATTCGAAGGAGTCCTAGATCGTTTCTGTCAGCCCTGCTGCGATTTGCAAGAGCCTTTCTGTATTCGTAGCTTGTTCTCCGACTTTGCAAACGACTGGCTGGGATTCAATGTAACCTTTGACAAGGACGAGGGTCAGAATGGTGGGGACAAACTCGTAAGGCTGAACAGGGTAGGGTGCTATTTTCGAGCACTGACAGACAAATTGAGCGGCAGAGTGGCTAGTCCATGTTGGTCTGAATGAACAGGGACAGAAGGGCGGAGTTTACCAGAATGTCAAAACATAGACATGGATCTACGGAATCTCAAATTCCGGACAGCCCAAGTTGCCCAACAGGCGCTATTTCTCGTAAAGGTATTCGCCGAGACTGGGGCTATGAGAACAAGTAGCTTGATCATTTGGACATTACTCGCAATCGACGTCTTAGGATAGATACAGCGTGGACTGCGTCAATGCTGTCAGGGACGGGATGGATACGACCAACAACCGCCACCTTGGCCCTTGGTATTCGTAACGCAAACTAGTCCTGTGCAAGACAACAGGCAATTCGTATTGTTGCGTTTTTCATTGTTGACCCATGTCGAATGGCTAGTAGGTAACAGAACAGTCGGCCTCTGAGCTCTAGGGTTCAAAAAATAAACAGCCCAAGAAGTGTGATCCAAGTGGCATAAATTGACCCAGTAATTTCGTCTCTCATGCTCCTAGCGGCCAGTTCTTCTTATACTCCGAGGAACGGCCGGCGACAAGTCCCTGAATTGAGAAAGAAGGTAGAAAGTCCAACGCAGATGCTATTGCACTGAGTGCACATCTGAAGATCGTTACTTGTTGCGTGTTCTGGCCAAGGAAGCAAGATGTCATTGCATCCCGGCTGCAAACCAGCCACAGACACATGAGGTGTTCATTCTGGTTTTTTCCTTTCTGAAATGCTATCTTTTAGAAGTGGGCCATAGTGACATGGTAAGCATACCCCAATGTTGTATTGACCCTCAGAGGAGGCTTTTTTTGACCTAATGCGTTCAGTCTAAGACAGATATTGCGTTGCATGAGGCGCAGCACTGCATCCATGACAAGCCGAAGCGACGCCCCAGTCTGCCTTCTAGAAGGCAAGTAGCCTTGACAGTCGCCACACTTGTATTGCTCAGACGAGGGGTTTGCCTAACCCTTGAACGGCTGGTACTCGATGTTTGTCCGATATGTTGCGGACTCGATCCAACATAGCTCGGAATGGTTGACGATCGATTCACCTGCAGTTTTACTGACGGCAAATTCATCTCGGACTTGTTTTTTTGGCAAAGCCCAGACCACATTGTGTTGGTAGTTGGTCCAGCTAGTCCAGCTGGACAAGGTTACTGCCGACGCTGATCTTCAGTCTGTGATTCGCTACCGAGACGCTGGAGAAGGCCTACATACAGGCTACAAGCATAATAAATATTAGCGCTGGTACAAGCCATAGTAATTTTATATGAACAATAAGTTACCTTTTTATACTATATATAATAGCAAATTAAATACTATACTATAGAGCTTATAAAGACCTTTATATCGATATAAGTATTATTTTAATA
>JAAVUI010000130.1:0-52067 GCA_014899075.1 Fusarium goolgardi | reverse complement strand
GGGCAAAAAAGAGTGAATTAATTTTTTAGAATTTTGGGTTGGACCTTTTTAGGCGACGCGCATTGATCGTCAAGCTATTCCCAACATGGCTGGAGGCTGGAAAAGGAAGGTTGGTTTTTGGTTCTTGGAAGCAATCAGATAGCGATCAAATTATTTTGCTGGAGCTGATCATTTACCTGCCCTGCGGTTCTATTCCATGGAAAGCGGGGTTGGTTTAACCAAAGCATAAGATAACATGATGTGGGAGGAAAATGATGAGGTTGGAGATGGATTGGACGGGCCGAAAATGCTGTTTGACTGGAGATCAAGAGTCAACAGAGGGGGAAGGATAAAAAAGGAATAGAGTTGAAAGATGGTAGTGGTGGTGTCGTGCGAACTCCAAGTGGAAAGGTTAGTTTATTAATGGAGAATAAAAATGGTATGCTTAAAGAAGTTCCAGAGTTTTCGTCGGTCAACTCTAGAGTCTCTAGTGGATGGGATGTCGAGGTAAATATTCACTCATCAAGATGGCTGCTGGCCTGATCAACACCTCATGTTATTGCATTGATATGACGACGATGAACTGTACTATATTACAGTGGCGGTCTAGTCAATGATATCTCCTTGTCCATGTCCATATCCATATCCATACGAATAGCAGCAGCCAAGTCAACTACCGTTGTACGGTTCCATCTGGTCTATCTTTCAGTGGAGATGACCAACTTGGCTTTCCAGCCGGAGACAGTTCCCGTTGTCAGTGTAGCGGTACCGCAGATCATTGGGCGCCGTTGTCTAGGTCTGTCTCAGGGGGGGCATTGGAACTTGGAATCACGGGCCACCAAGACGACCCGACAGTATTGCTTGGGGCTTAGGTGTTAGGTGTTAGGTCCTAGGTACAGAGTACGTGGTTACAGAATTGATCCGTACTCGTATCAGGATCCATCTCACCTCATTCAGAGACTCGTTAAGAGTAGATCGCGGGTCTCGCTAACAATTTCTGTCTCTATTTTCAGAAACTCTGACTGCGCAGTACGTCAGCGCGATACATCCTCTGTTTGATGTCTAGACGACTTCTACACATCGTCTGGATACTGAGAATTGTTTAACCGCGCCACGTTCGGCAGCGCCTAGCTTATTGACCAGTCCAGTCCAGCCCAGCCCAGCCCAGCGAACGCAATGCAATGTTGGGGTCGGCAGCCACTCGTCTTTTTGCCGCTTGAATCTCCTCATGCCATTCTGGGCTTTCCCATGGGACGCCAAGTTCTCATCCTCAAGGTACCCATGGCGGCATAATGGCAACAGACCTCACAATACGATAGGTTCAACGTATCGCCTCGTCAAACGTGACCATCAAGATTCCACAGAGGCTCAATAATACGTCACAGAGATTATTGTGTTTCAATAATTCGCCCATTTTGCTCGGACTTTGTTTCATGAAAATGAGATCCAATTCCTGCGACATTTCTCCAGGTCACCTTTTCAACAGTGTTTGGCTACTGCAAGACGATAAGATAAGCTGGAGCTACTGCTCGTGCAGGCCCGAACGCCCTGTAGTTTGGTGACTTTCAGGGGGCCAACCTCCCCAACCTCACTCCACACGGGCTTGGAGCCGCTACGGTCACGCCCCGGGACACGCTCATCCAATGTCGCATCGCAACCTTTTGCACCGGGAACCAGACTTCAACGCCGGGTCGTGTCCTTTCCATCTCTGCTCATACGCCCCAACTGTTCGCCACCCCAGCATCCATCTTCCATCCCTCTTCTATGTACCCCTTGCTCTGTTCTCTTGGTTATCATTCATTACCCCGTCTGTCGCTCCTCAATTCAACTCAACCTTTTTTTCTTTCGCATCTGTTCTCTATTCCCTCGTTTGATCTATCTTGCTTTGCTTCCTAGTGACGGCGCAAGACAACCCCGCGAATCAATCCATCGGACTGGCTCCGATATAGCAATCGATAACGAGAACACCCAACATGCATTTCACAAAGAAGATTGACCGAGCCTTCCAATGGGCCGGCGAAAAGATGGGCGCTGAAGCCCGAACTGCTCATTCTGAAGAGTTCAAGAATCTCGAGACTGAGATGACTTTGCGACATGAGGGTACGTAACATCACAACGACACCAGCAGTCATCATGACGGTTCTAACATTATTAGGCATGGAAAAGATGCAAAAGTCCATGAGCGGCTACGTCAAGTGGTTGTCTCGTCGCAATGAACTTATGGAAGACAAAGAGCGTGGCACCCCAACGTCATCTCTTGGCCGAACGATGGCCACCCACGGCGAGGACTTTGAGCAGGATTCCGAGTTTGGAAACTGCCTTTTGTCTTTGGGCCGTGCCAACGAGCGCATTGCTGGCATTCAGGACTCTTACGTTGACTGCGCCAATGCGACTTGGCTGGACAACCTTGAGAGGAGTTTGGCAATGATGCGAGAGTACCAGGTATGCTCATCTCTTCAAATGCATTTTCCCGGCTAACAAGAGTAGAACGCTCGCAAGAAGCTCGAGAACCGACGCCTAGCCTACGATGCAAGCACAAACAAGCTACAAAAGGCCCGCCGTGACGATTTCCGTGTCGAAGAGGAGGTTCGCATGAACAAAGCCAAGTTTGAGGAGACCAGCGAGGATGTTCTTCGTCGCATGCAAGACATCAAGGAATCAGAGGTGGACAACATCACATCACTCAGCCAATTCCTCGAAGCTGAGCTCGACTACCATGAGCGTTGCGCTGAGGAGCTGCGACGTGTGCGCCAGAGCTGGGCCGGCGGTGCGTCTTCACCTACCAGTGCTCCCAAGATCGGCCGCAGTCGATCCAACACTGCTCGTTCATGGCAGGAGCCTCGTCATCAGGCTGTCTACGAAGAACCGGAGCCTGAACAAGAATATGCTCGTATCCCTAATCGCTCTCCCGGCAGCCGTCTTGCACCTCCCCCTCCTCAACCTGCAAGACCCCCGATCGGACGCGCCTCAACCTTTGAAGGCCGCTCCTCCACTGCTACACCACTTGCCAATCTGAGAGTTCCCGGTGCACCTCTTACACGCGTCGCTACGGACGGCGGTCCATATGGACGACCCGACGATGTATTCTCTGATGATGTTTCGACTAGTAGAAGCGGCAGTCCTGATTGGGAACATCGCGCTGCCAGCCCTGCAACTAGCTATGGAAGTTTGAGTCGAAGCACAAGTGGATTGGCTCTCGGAAAGAAGCCACCACCACCTCCTCCCAACAGGGCCAAGAAGCCCCCGCCTCCTCCTCCTACGAGAAGGGAAAACTTGGGATACTGATTGATGTATTATGAGACAAATTGGGTAAATTGGGCACATGGGTGACTGGCGTTACGGATTAATCTGCTTGACAATAGAGTCATTGTACGCGAAATGCGTCTAATTGAACTTGTGCACCTCATTGGCGTGATTGTGAATGTCATGATGCTAGGTTGCTCTATCGCGTGATAAGATAAGGTCACGTGAACTCCTAAACAAGAGGCTTTCATGATCACCAAGACAGCATCTTTGTTGCATCATCATCAACATGGCGACTGAGGACGAGCGCTACAGGCAGTCGAGCCAGTTTCGGCTCTGGTCTTTTACGACGGCCAACCTACAAGAACTACGCGCAAAGACGAACTCGCTCGCTCGAGAACAGATCGCTCCTCGACTCGCGACAGATCCTCCTCCCGACTTCCTCACCCCCGATGAAGAAATCCGTCTTGTCAAGTTCTTCACCGTGGAGCTTATCCGCGCGGCTCAGTTCTGTGAGCTTCCCACCGAGATTCGAGCAACTGCTGCCATTTTTCTGCGACGATTCTACGTGACCAACTCGGTCATGACATACCCAGCGACCGACCTTCTCAAGACTTCACTATTTTTCGGCTGCAAGGCGGAGGGTTTCTTCTACAAGCTCAATGCTTTTTCGGAAAAGTTCCCAAACACAACAGGCGAACAGATTCTCGCGGGAGAGTTCCTTCTCTGTCAGGGCATCCGCTTCGCATTCGACGTGCGACATCCTTTCAGAGCGCTTGAAGGTGCCATTCTGGAACTCAGGCGAAGGCTGCCTGATGAAGAAACACGAATCAACAAGGCACATGCCCAAGCGCGCGAGATTCTCAAGTTCAGCCCTTTGGTGACGGATGCGTACTTTCACTATGCGCCAAGTCAGATCATGATGGCAGCGCTTTCCATGGTTGATCACGGATTGCTCGACATTCTGATCCCTTCACCGGGTCAAGGCGGCAATGCTAGCCAAGAAGCCGTCTTTGCAAACATGCGGGACAAGATCCTAGGAGCCGTCGACAGCTGTCGTAAGATGCTCGAGGAGGAACCACCGGAGAGGATGACGGATTACTGGGGAACGGTATGCAACGCTTGATGTTTGACGATACTGGATATCAACTAACAATAACAGCCCGAAATCGTTAAGGCGATGAAACCCCTTCGGAAGAAGCTCCAGAAATGTCGCGATCCCGATCGAGCGAATCTTGTCAATCTTCAACGAGCAAGGCGAGAGCAGGTCATGAACAAAGAAAAGAAGGCAGGGGCGGGCGAGGATGGAACGGTATTTGGGGATGATTCAAGAGAAACAAAAAGGGTGAAACTTGAGAATGCGGATCCTTTTGGCCCTCCTCTATGAGTTGTCGGGTCAATTGGATGATACCTTCATCATGTTCTACGAGCAAACCAATCGGCACCAGCCAACACGCTTCCTAGGATGATTCAGCAGGGTCTGGACCTGGATCGGCCAGTTTTCGCCGATGTATGAGCTGGCAACCAGATTCTTGCATCCCTTGCTCCCTTGGCATTCTACCTTGGCCAACATCGAGAATCGAAGGGAGCTTTCTGCGCATCCTATGAGAGAGCTGGAATGTGACGCTAGCACTGCCGAGCTCTTGGCAGCGTCTTTAATTCTTTCAGTAGCTGAGTAGCAGACTCGCCTTTTGCAAACAGCTGTCGGGCTGTGATACAAGCTAAGCTGTTGCGATACTCTAAATCATGTCTATGACGATATCAATATATCCGATCGGCGTGCGGGGAGTGGGGATCCGGCTGAAGGAGCTCAAAACTGACGGCCTAGACCGAATTGAATCAACCTCCAGCCTATCGCGAATTCCGGATATTGCTGGCAATGAAGGAAACTATCGTTTCGTGTAGGTTGTCCGTTACGCAGTTGTTGCGCCTCCCATGCGACCAGCGTCTTCAGACCGGTGGATAAACAGGCTTTTGAACAGGTCGATACGAGCAGGGCTAGTTACAAACTTACAATAACAATATGGAATCGCGCGCTGCCCAATTGAATTCGTCGTTCGGTTTTGCCATTGGTGCTTCGCAACTCCCGAGCACAACACTGCTTCGTCTTCCCCGGCTTTCGGCACGCGGCAAAACACGACAGCTCTCAATCAATGCCTGACCCTTGCTTGGCTTTGACATTATACCATCGCCTCAGACAGTCAAGAGCCTTGGCGCGTTGGCTGAGTTGAGTTGCGCTCTTGTAACCCTGTCTAGCCAGTGAAGATGCGAGAAACGTCTTGGTCTATGTCATTGACTCTGTTTTATTCTACATCGAGCATGGTCTCGACAAGGCTCGTGCTGATGAAGCTTTCGCAATTGGACAGGAGGCTGCCCCAAGAGCTAAGACCTGTCGACTGAGAGCTTCCATCGAAATGGTTCATAAGCTCTGTGTCCCCCCGAGCTTTCTGCTCATATTGTTTATTCAGGATAACTATATTTAAGCAAACATATCCAAAATGAAGCTGCAAACTCTTGTCACTCTTGCCGCCTCCGGCCTTGTTGCTGCTCAGAGCCGTCCCAACCTGACTGCGGCTATTGAGTCTGAGAACTCTACTCTTTCCTCGCTTGGTGGTATGTATCCATCTGTGGTATAATTGCTTTGTATGCTGACCCTCGCAGGTCTTATCGCCGCTCAGCCCAGCCTTCTTCGAGACCTTAGCCGTCTTCGAAATGTCACCATCTTAGCCCCAAGCAACGATGCCATCGATGAGCTCCTCAAGGACACCACCGTTGCTCGCATGGTCGACGACAACCCCAGCTATGTCGCCAACCTTTTGTTGTACCACGTCCTGAACGGCACCTACTACGCCAGCAACATCACCGACATGGATATGGCTGCCTTTGTTCCTACACACCTGACCAACTCGACATACGCCAATGTCACTGGTGGACAGCGCGTCGAGGCCATGGCCATGAACGACACTGTCAGCTTCTACAGTGGTTTCCGGGCTCAGTCCAATGTCACCAAGGCTGTAAGTCACTATCTATCTGTAACATTGACCTCACTGACTCTTTAGGATCTCAACTTCACTGGAGGTGTCATTCACATCATCAACCGTGTTCTCACCGTCCCTATGAACCTTTCCGACACGGCCATCGGCGCCAACCTTTCCGCCGCTGCTGGCGCCCTCACTGAGGCCAACGTTCTAACCAACCTTACCAGTGAGAGGAACATTACTGTTTTTGTTCCCAACAACAGCGCCTTTGCCAAGATCGGTTCTGTTCTCGCCAATGCCAGCGAGAGTGACCTCTCCGGCATTCTTGCGTACCACGTTGTCAACGACACTGTTGGCTACAGTAGCGACCTCAAGAACGGTACTCTGACCGCTTCCGATGGCACAAAGCTCAACATCGCCATCTACGACGGCACTGTGTTTGTCAACGAGGCTAAGGTCATCGTTCCTGATGTCCTCATCTCCAACGGTGTCGTCCATGTTATCGATGCGTAAGTCCGCCTCTAGTCATTGCTCAGTTCCAAGCTAACATTTCCAGTGTCCTCAACCCTGACAAGTCCTCTGCTACTGCCAACCCTACTGCTAGCACGCAAGAGGCTGCTTTCTCTGGCGCCAGCTCTGTTAGCGACGTTCCCTTCACCTCTGGTGTTCCCGAGGGTACCGCTCAGGTCACTGGTATGTCTCCCTCCACTTCAACTGAGGGTGCTGCTCAGGCTACTGCTGCCATTGCGCTTGGTGCGCTGTTTGGTGGTGCTGCTCTCATCATGAACGCTTAAGCTATGGTCGATTGTAATTAAGTAGATTAGCTATGTATTAATGGTCGTTGATAGTAATGGTGGATTGTATGAATAAACAAAGCTTGAATCCAATCACATTCGTTGTCGTCAATTAAGTTACGTGTTCCCTGATCACCAGCCATGTATGTGCGTCTCATGCGACGCCTTCATCACCGTTGAGATGAGATTCATACATCCGTAGCCGGCCCTACGACCCCATAGATAGGATCTTTCCGAAGCCATTCTAAGTCCTTAATGGCATTAACCTTGGTTTCCTCTCCCTTTTTCCCATAGCACATGTCCCAATCGCATCCCTCAGGGTAACTCCCCACCATTTCAAACCCGCCATCTAAATCCTCCAACAGCCGATGTCCAACACCCGCAGGCACAATGACGACGTCGCCCTGTTCCACCACAGGCTCAACTCGCCCATCATTCTCCTCGCCGCCAAAGCACAGCCGCGCCCTGCCGTGACTGATGCAGAGGACCTCATGGGATGTGCTGTGGAAGTGCGTCTGGCTGTACATTGTGTAACGCCATTGAGGTTCCACCGCGCCGATTGACGTGAGGTGCGCTTCGATCTTTGATGCTGAGATGGGGCGTTGAAACGCGCCATGGTAATGGAGGAGAGGCTTTTGCTGGATGCTACAGTTGGGAATGAGATTGTGTGCTGGTATGAAGTGTTTTGAGACGCGAAGAGAAGAGAGAGGTGTAATCGACATTGTCATGGGTGATGGTTGATGTTGTGATTGCAGTCGATGTTGATGTTACATGTTGTGGTCTTCAGTCTATCAAGCAATATTTCACCGTTACGTTATTTGACGTCACAGCAATTTACAACCATCGGTCCTAGCAACAGGTGCAATATAAACTACAGCTTCAAGACACAGAACAATACTGAAATGAATTTCGATACAGAACAATGACCACAATGAAGCCACGAGTATTTCGTTGACTACAGGTCGATATTCACAACACCTACCCGGCACATAGCGTTTGCCAACCCCGCAAATTGGCATTTCTAGAGTTCAGTAGCCGTATGCAAGGAAGCGGAGATGGCGCGATCGAGAAATTAGAGTCTTGTCCAAGGAGAGGATCGTCGCTCTTCATTATCGCCAAGCTACGATGTCCAAGTGATCGCCGGGTGTACCTCACGATCGCGCAAGCAGCGGGGACGCGTTCAGTGTTCGCAGAAGCATCAGCTGAGAATGAGTAGATTACTCCAACGAAGAGGCTTTTACTCTCCAAAACTCTTGTAGGTGAAAGCCAAAAACATGGCGAGTCGATGGAATGCTGTAAAAAGTATTGACAAGTTCGATTCGAACCGTAAAAGGAGAAAAAAGAAATGCGTAATCTGGGAATCGAACCCAGGGCTCCCCGATGTCGCTTGAATGGCAACGGAGAATTTTACCACTAAACCAATTACGCGGTGATCTGATTGTATGACTGATGCGACGCAAATTAAATTTATGAGCCACGACTATGCGCTACGACTTCTCTTAGGATCGTCAACCTCTATATGATCTGGTCCTCTGCACACGTGTAACTATACACAGTTCAAGATTAAATATTTGGACCAGAATCTAGTTATCTAGTGGCGACTAATATTGAGTTTCTGTGGTGTTGACATGTGGTCGAGATTGATGCACTTCCAATCTCTACACAATCACCCATTAGATGTGGTAGCATAAGAGAAGACTTAGTTTATTTAAGTACTTTATGATCCCCTAGACCAGAAGGTATAGTGACTAGATAGTTTATTACGATATGAGATAGTACGTACCGAGCTTCCAGTTGTCACCTCTATGAAAAGCCGGAACCTTAACCATATCGAATCAGGCCGGGACGTTCCTGGCCTTGCTAAACTACTGACTCTCTTTTGTGGTTCTATATAGTGTCAAAATAAGTATAGCGACTAATAATGTCTTGAGAGTTAACTGCAGAGATGACTCTGGTTACAATTTCCCCTGAAACTATGGCCTTTGGCACTCAGGGACAACTCATCACGATGGAGATGACCCAAAACCTGTGCAAAGGTGAATCGTCTAGGTAATTTTTGATGGAAATCGGATATAGTAACAGCTGGTGTCTTAATTCTTCACCTATATATCTTTGCTGTGGGGACCTTAGTCGTGTCTAATGTGCGAGCAAGTTACAAAATCCAAGTCGCGCCACGCCACTGTCATATTTCGACAACGGCTAGTCTGAACAGACCTCTCATCGGAGATCATGTAGCCAAAAGGAGAGAAATGGAATGATAGGAATTCGTATGATCAAACCAGATACGAAGAAGGATTCATTCATATAGTTTACATGTACAAAGCCACCAGTCTCGATCCTTTCATGGAACACATTGTCCACAAATGAGAATATGTTTTGGTACATACTGCGTGAGTATAATAGTGTCACTAGACAATAAGACTTTACGTAGGTCAATGGAAACAGTAGCAGGCTATTACAAAAGTCTAGTATCCCTAGTCCAAGTGTTTGATCCAATTTCAAATTACAGACAACTCCTATAAGACTACTTAAAGTGGGCCTTCTCCCAACCACTCCGTCTTGAGAGGTTAACCTTGATGTCACCCGCCGGCTTGAGCGAAGTCAAAGGAAGTTTAGATCTATCCATCTCTGGCAAATTGAAAGTCTCTGTGGTAGGAGTCATATCAAAACCCAACAGAATACTTCCCGCAAAAGTGAGAACCTCATACGACGCGAAGTGACGTCCAGGGCAAAGAGTGTTGCCACCGCCAAAAGGCCTGAAAGCAGCAGCCCGTCGAGCCTTTTGTTCCTTAGTGAGAACCTTTGACTTGAGAAATCTCGTGTGGTCAAAGACCTCTGCGTCTGCGCCCCAGGTCGTGGGATCAGCGTGGATAAAGGCTGTGGGCATCTGCACTTGCGCGCCCTTCTTGAGGAGCCAGCGGTCTTGGATGAGGGTATCCTCGTTGGTGTAGCGCACTGTTGCGATACCGCTTGTCATGCGAAGGATTTCTTCGTATGTTGACATGAGGATGGGGCACTTTTCCCGGATGACAGTGTAGTTGAGACTGGTATCTGATCGTGATGAGGGATCTTCAAGAGTGGCTTCGAGCTCTGATCGGATCTCCTTCAAAAGCTCAGGTCTAGAAAAGATCTGGATGAGGAGCCAGAAGGTGGTAGGGATTGTGTTTCCGACAATGGCCAGGATACTGCCGACCAGAGCGCGAGCATTGTTTTCAGTACTCAGACCTCGACGGATACCCAGATTAGACAGCTCTTTGATGAATGAGCATGCAGTATCGAGTCCGTCGTTGTCGAGGTACTGGAAGAATGCATTGACAAGCTCATTGCGAGTCTTCTGTGCAGTCGAGTACTTCTTGGGACTCAAGAACCAAGGAATACCCAAAAGAAGGACTTTGATGTTTGCTTCCCACAGCCTGTCTATGTCAGTCGAGAACATGTCGAATTGCGGATTACTCACCAGAATGTTGAAATTAGGGATGGGTTTAGGGTGAAAGGGTCTTTGTCACCAAAGCAGGCAGAGTTGTTGGTTCTCATGTACAAATCTTGAACCCAGGCGTACAGATCAATGGTCTGACTTGAAGGCATGTCATTGACAATGGTCAACAGCTTGCCACGAATAACAGTGCACAGCTCGTCCAGAGATTCCGTACCAGGTAGCAATGAAGCTTTCTGCACACGGTGAATCTCACCATACATGCCCTTCTCTGTGTGTGCATCACGGAAGATCAGCTCAATACCTGCCTCGTTGAAACCCATCATTCGACGGAAAGCAGGGATCATGGCTGGACTGAAGGAAAGAGATGTTGTGTTGCGCTGAACCGCCTGCACAAGTTCTGGAGATGTCACAATGTAGTTCTTTTGACCTGACATGTCAATCGTAAAGATTGGATGCGGTTGTTGAGCGCTGGCCTTGTTAGCAACTGTTGACGACTTCTGACGAGATACTTACCTGACGACATCGAAATACCGCAGGCCATGCTTCAAGAGTCCGTAGATGTGACTGAAGTACGGAACTCTTTCCTTGACATAGGGTGGTTCCCTTTGGTCTGGTCCTTTGCGCGTAACCAAAGCGACGACGGCCACGATCACGCAGCAAACTAGCCCAAGAGTGACGTTATTTACACCCATGATGATGATATTGTTGAGGCGATGTACCCCAAGACTCTGAAATGATATACAATCTTATTTCAACGTGATGTTATGAGTGTTATCGAGGGGATTGCGGTGATGCCCAATATCGCGTAAAGAAAAGACTGGAGAAGGAGACAGGATTCAATATGAGCTAACTACAGTGGATTTACCCGGCCTGAGATCTAATTTTGGTTGCATCTAAAGGACCAAGAAAAGCAAAGAGTAAGCGCTGTCATGAAGGAGCCGTTTCGAGTCCCATTGTGTAGGTGGAGTTTGCCAGGACCACGATGAATGTACGAGAATGGATTCACGCACCCTTGTTTCATGCGCCTCAGACTCACACACATCCACAAGCTTTAGGTAGTTGGTATCAGGAATGTCGTTGGTAGTCGGTTTTCAACTTTAACCCGAAGTGAAAAGAAAGGATTCGAGCTACACCTCGTCGGTGCACTACGGAAGACGTCTTCCGCCAAGCCTAAACATTGGGTGGCAAGGTCAGCATGGATCAAGATAATGGAGTTGTATTTATTTGCGTCAAGGGGAGTGAGAATAGATAAAGGGTAGGGATCAGTCGGTTATCTAAGCGTCGAGCTAGTGTCGGTTGTTGTCTACAAGGGTCATGATAGTTGCATTAAAGGATCTCCCTCCAACTCCACACCAAAATCTTTCTAAGCCCTCACAATCGCGCTACGTACTGCCAATGTGAATGCAGATACATGGATGGGCAACTGAAGATGGGTTTCAATGCATTTGCATTTGCTTCTGCTCATCTCAGAAAATAGACTCAACTCGGTAGCTCGGTCAGGCTCGAAACGGTAGACGAGACCTTTTGATCCGCCTCGGCCTGCAAGGTCCCCATTGTTTTTCACGGCAATGTTTCTGCATGGCAAGACGGGACAGGACAGCGTTTCGTCAGCCACCGCGAACAGACTGTGACAACTCTTGTCGTTTCCCTACGTCCCTGTTACCAACATCTCTTCAACTGTCACCTTCCAAGCAAAGTTCTGTGTAACTACTACTCTATCATCCAACGTCAGCGATAACAATACAATGGCTTGTCGTCTGTATCTTCACCCGCTGGTCATATCGACGGCCCAACAGTTCTTCTTTATCTACATCGCAGGCTTCACATCCAGCAAGTCGGCTCTGCGTCCAATTGGCTTCATACTCTTTCTCATTTCCACTTTCGTGGCACTTTCCTCCTTTGAAGACTTTATCGAACCACCAGGATGGGTCTCGAGAGCCATCATATCCGCCTTTCCTCAGATATCACTCACTTACTTTGAGCGCATGATCGTGCGCAAGATTGCGTACGTGGACGACCGAGAAAAGAAGGATCAGCCTGCTCAATCGAGGTTTGCAGAGTTCCGGTCGCGATATGTCTTTGGGCAAGAGGTTGCGTCTTCAATGAGAGGACTGGGCACGGCGTGGGAGATCAGGAACATCCACAACTTTGACTCTCGTGATGCTACCTATGTCCCATCTGCGACACCGTTTGTGTGCATTAATCTGCTAAAAGTGCTGCTCTGCTTCTTTGTTCACAAGTTCTGCATCACGACGCAGCTGAGTCTGAACAAGGAATACATGGCGCCCGTCTTCGTACCCGTGTTTCGTCGTCTTGGTGATGTTACCATGGCCGAGTTACAAGTTCGTTACATTGCGACCGTTACAACTGTTGTGTCAATCTTTTGCTTCATCCAGGGCGGTTACTCGCTGGCCTCGGCCGCTTCTGTCATTATGAACCCCAAAGCCGTCAAAGATTGGCGACCAATCTTTGGGGAATTGTCCGATTCGTACTGTCTTCGACGTTTTTGGTCGTAAGTTTCGAGGCTCTCCCTCTCCACGACGTTACACAACTGACAGATGCAGAACCTTTTGGCACCAGGGCCTGCAGAATAACCTTCGGGGTACAGCGACATGGATCGTCAAGAACGTGTTCCGTCTCAATTCATACAGTCTTACATCGAGATACCTCAAGATTCTCCTTGCGTTCGCCTTGTCGGGTCTAGTCCATGTCCCAAGTGACATGGGAAGCGCGGTACCAGCAGCCAAATCTGGGGCCATTCAATTCTTCTCAACGCAATTGATTGGACTTATTCTGGAAGATACATTTGGAGACATGTTTCTTCCTCTCTGGAAGTACAAAGCTACCAGGGTTTTGGCAAAGTTGGCTGGCTACTTTTGGGTTATTAGTTTTCTTGCTTGGTCGGGCCCTGTGAGATGGTTCCCTGTAATTCTTCAGCAGACGCCTGAAACTGAGCTCTTTAGACTGAGTGCGTTTAAGCCCATGGCCAAGGTTATGACTTGCTTTTAGACCATAGATTAGATTTGTTCATAAACATAGAATATCTTCAATCTGATTATCAAGTCTATTATATTTAACCGGTTCGCACTGAAAGCCTGGGTAAAGCCCAAGATAAATGGTTCATCTGAAAGGCCACCTAAAAAAGATAAGGCGGGGCAGGTTGGCTACAGGTCCGTAGCTGTGCTGAAGGAAACCAATTAGTGCTGCACAGTGGAAATTAGGCTCTAAAATTAGTGACATCCACTGTAACTTGGCAGGTCAGAGTACTACTTAAAAATCGCACCGTCCATCCAAATCTACACTCACCCTCTCACAACATATATATACATATTCACGACATACAGATCAGAATCATGATCACACCTCTCCACGCCATCGGTGTCCTCTTGCTGGGTTACAGTGGCCTCTGTACTGTACAGCTGCTATGGAACTACAGAAAGGCCAAGACTATAGGCCTTCCAGTACTCATCACACCTATTGATCCTGTACGTAAAGCGACAGTCACCTTGAGATGCGAATACTAATGAGTAACAGTCAAACGTCCCTTATCTGCTCTGCTCCAGCTGGTTGGAACCTCTGCTCCGCAAGACCCTGCCTTTCGAACTGGGAAACTTTGTTGAGTACAATAGTCGCGACTGGAATTACAGCCAGATTCATGGTCTCCAGGAACGCATTGGTGATACCTTCATCATCGTCAGTCCTAAGCAGATCCGTGTCTTTACTGGCAACGCCAAAGCATCCGATGATCTCTGTCGCCGACGTAAAGACTTCGTCAAGGCTGTCGCTCTGTACAAGCCGCTTGAGATCTTTGGTCGTAATGTTGTAACCACCGAGGGCGATGACTGGGTGCGACACCGAAGAATCACCACCCCACCATTCAATGAGAGGAACAGCGCGCTCGTGTGGGATGAGTCCAAGCGACAAGCTACCGACATGCTCAACATGTGGGCGTCAAACCCAAAGGGCGTTGTCAATCCCCAGAGCGATACCATGGTGCTTGCTCTTCACGTCCTCACAGCTGCTGGCTTTGGCAGAAGCTACAAGTTTGGAAGCGGACTCGAGAGTGAGCTGGAGAACCACAGTCTCAGCTATCGCGACGCCCTCAGCCTGATCCTCGGAAACCTCTTTACCGCCGTCTTTACAGCCACCCTCAATCTCCCCACCTGGATGTTGCCCTCCAAGTTCAAGAAGGTCCAGGACGCTGTCATCAACTTCCGTCAGTACATGGCCGAGATGGTCGCCGAGGAGCGGGAGGCCATGAACGCCGGCGCAGAGGAGCAGGACAACCTCATGAGTATCCTAGTGCGCGCTTCGGAGAATGAGAACAAGCAGGGCAAGGGTGCACGCCACTTGACTGATACAGAGATTTACGGCAACCTGTTCAGCTACAATCTCGCTGGTCACGAAACGACATCCAACACCTTGGCCTACGCAACCGTCCTTCTCGCAGCGAACCCGGAATGGCAGAAATGGGCTGCTGAGGAGGTCGACCAAGTCACAGCAGGGGTTGATCTGAAGGACCTGGACTATGAAACTTATTACCCTCAATTGAAGCGCGTACTCGCAATCATGGTAAGTGAATTCCCTCCCATCAATTGACATCCTATTAACACGCCCAGCATGAGACACTACGATTATTTGGTGCAGCAAGGGCAGTCCCCAAGACTACCATCGTGGATCAGACTCTCAAGGTTAACGGTACTTCTTACACGATACCTAAGAACACCTTTATCGGCGTTAACCTTGCAGGACTGCACACAACATCCGCATCATGGGGCGACAATGCGCTGGAATGGCTCCCCAGCCGCTGGATCACCCGGGATGAGACCGAAGGCGAAAAGATGACTGTCATGCCCAC
The DNA here is from genome assembly GCA_014899075.1 of Fusarium goolgardi. NCBI lineage: Eukaryota > Fungi > Ascomycota > Sordariomycetes > Hypocreales > Nectriaceae > Fusarium > Fusarium goolgardi. The sequence goes on along the minus strand of JAAVUI010000130.1, from coordinate 36,779 downwards.
AGGGGCCTTTCTCCCTTGGGCCGCCGGACCGCGCGTGTGTCCAGGCAAAAAGTTCTCGCAGGTGGAATTCGTGGCCGTGCTCGCATGTCTTCTCAAGGAATACACCGTGGAGCCCGATGCAGACGGTGAAGGAGACCTCAAGACTGCGGCGTCAATGGCGCTAATGGAAGAGGCGAAGCAGTCGAGTTTCAATTTCCTGCTCAAGGTGAAGCACCCTGAGAAGATCAAGCTGCGGTGCGTGCGGAGGAGCGAGAACAGGGCTTAGTTTGGCCAGGCAGGCAGGGCAGGGTAGGGTAGGGGTGTGGACTCAAGGAGGGGTCCGTAGATGAGATGTTGGTTGGTAGGGCTAAGCTAGGGAGAGACTAGGTTACGGATATTGTACCATTGGGCAGGGAGAGGCTCCATTGTGGAGTGTTTCTATTATACTACATGCATACAGCAATGTTTTGTCGCGTCACGAAACGGATCCGCTCAATCAATTTCTGACTCTGTTCAACTGTTGGCTGTTTCTGACCCTTTTCTACCGCACAGACAGGGTCCTGTCATCATCAGCCACCATTCTCATAAATGGGTCACATCATGATCTACGTCTTGGACTGGTAGATTGGCCAAGATTTGACCCGCCTCGATGGCTACGTGTCCGGTCCAATGTGAATCTAATCCTTTCTAAAAGGTCTCCGTGATCCACTGTCAAGAACTCGTTTTTTCTTTCCATAACGGCTAATCAGAATTGCTGTACTGTATCTAAACGCTTTGAGCATGGTTTCTTTTTTCCTTCCTTTCGTAGCATAGCCCTGCTAGTGATACTCCTAAGGTTTCTCATTAGAGGACCTTGAAAAGCATCCATCCCTGTCTGGTATTTGCCGCCCATGTCCTTTCTTATCCCTGTCGTGACAGAATGCAGTCAGCGAATCTGCGGGCCGTCTCAACACCCTTTGGGAGGTTCAACTCTCGAAGGGCTCACCACATGCATTGGTGTCCTTTTGTTTAGGACTCACCCATGCATTGGTAGACTTGCTGTACAAGTCTAAATGAGTAAGACATGACATACAATTGTCCGTCAAGAAAGGGGAGGGAGGTCGATGATCGAGATGATCTGCATGCAACCCTCAACTTTCGTTATGCTCCTCCAGAGTTCAAGTCACGGCGCCGACGATAACCCTGCTCGTGATACGATTTGCATTCTGTCTTGAAGAACTTCGGATTTCTGTATTAGATGCGTAGATAAACATCACGAACACGAAGCTGACGGCGACAAGAACAAACCGAGTATCTCCAAGACAAAGGCCGCATGATGGAACACAACCCAAGACATGGAAATGAACACCATCTTTACCTTGCCCGGTCTATGATACCCTATCATTGCTCTGCATCAGATCCAGGATAGACCACGGCTCACTCGGTATGTGGATATGGAAGTCGCTAAGACCGACGAGCCGTGCCCCCTTCGTAGGATTTCGACTTGCCCCGAGCTGACAAAAGGGTATGGTATGGTATGGCATGATATGGTATCTGTCTATCTAAACGAGATCCTGGTCCATGATAAGCTCCTCTAGCTTTGCAGCATGTGCACATGTTCCCCGTACCTTGGGAGTCATAGTACCAAAAAAGACCAGTCTTGTCAGGATGGATGGGGTCATACCCGAGTTCGGTTCAAACATGGAGTTTGCTTGTTTTGGAGCCCACACTATTTATGGGGTCGTCTAACCTGTCATCAAGTCCTTGCATAGCATAGTTAATTAATATTCCATGCCAAAGACGAAAAAAGGAAAAAAAGTCGAGTCGCACTAAAACGATTTTGATTAAACTATACCTTCCCATCACTTTGACAAAAAGATGCTCTTCTTTAGCGCCCCGCCGTTGAAAGAAACCATGTCGATCTTGAATTCCAAGTTCAGTTTTGACTTCAATTCCACAATCATGAAGACCACTCACTTCTTCGACACTTCTCCCACGGCCTACGCCTTGGTATCTCTGCTGGTTTTGCTTTTCTCGACATATTGCATCACCACCATTCGGTATTCACTGCAGAGAATTTCCAACAGACGCTATCAAGGCAAGGAACCTTCGACACTTCCTTATGGAGTGCCTGGACTTGGTTCCGCCCTTGGGTTGATTCGAAATCCCCACGGGTTCTTCAAGTCCATCGTGTAAGTCTTTTGTAGATCTTCCAATTTGTCCTTCATAACTAACATCTGCCAGCAATAAGGTTGACAGTGGAGAACCGCTACGGATGCGTCTTGGTCTTGACCATGCCTACCTCATTCACGGAACGAGAAGCGTTCAACAAGTCTTTCGATGTTCCAAGGAGCTGACCTTTGAAGAATTTGCTCTTCGGGTCGCTCACAAGGTGAAGCGCCTCCCAGAAAAGGACGTTGCTCTGGTATCAAAAGACAAGTCAGGGTCCGCACGTGTTCCTCTGATAGAAGTAAAGGAGGAGGATCGCATATGGCGAAAGTTCCATGAACTCTACGAGCACCATCTCATTGGGTCTACCGCAGTTTCTGGCCTCACAGAGTTGTTTGTCGGTTTGATGAACAACGAGCTCGACACTGTTGCCCTCGACGGACCCATTGAGGTTGGTATTGATGAGTTTTTGAGAAAACACATGTTCAGAGCGTCTACCATTGCTCTGGCTGGTCACGGCGTTTTTGATGTTGACCCAAATTTTGCCGATGTCTTTTGGGAGTACGACGTGGACTTTATGCCTCTTCTCTACGGCCTCCCCAAAATCCTCTGCCGCAAGGGCTGGAATGCCAGAGACAAATGCCTTGAGACTACAAAACGCTATCTCGCAAATGCTTGGCAAAACCTTGACTGGAGGGCTGCCAACGAAATGAACCCCGAGTGGGAGCCCAACTTTGGTTCTAGACTCGTCCGCGAGCGAGAGGTGGCTATGGAAAAGTACGGGCTCGGTCTAGAGGGCAGGGCATCTTTCCAAATGGGTCTCATCTGGAGTATCAACTCCAACGCTATCCCCATGACATCTTGGATCATTATTGAGATTCTCCGTAGACCGGAGATTTTCAAAAGGATCAAGGAGGAGGTCACTATGGTTTTCGACAAGGAGAGCAAGAATATTGATATTGCGGAAATGAGGAAACTACCACTGCTCAACTCAGTGTATCTCGAATGTCTTCGTCTCAGATCTTCTGTTTTTGTTGTCCGCAAACTGCGAGAGTCTATCGAGCTCGACGGGTACACTCTCAAGCAGGGCAACCTGATCCTCGCACCATCATACCTGGCTCACAGCGCCCCCGAGGTATGGTCATCAGGCTCTTACCCACCAGAGGAATTCTGGCCTGAGAGATTCATCAAGAAAGGCTCGGCTGGTATTACTGCAGGCAACTACTTCCCCTACGGAGGCGGCGTAGCCATGTGCCCTGGTCGTAACTACGCCAAGCAGGAGATCTTGGCAGCAGCAACTCTGTTCTTTGCACACTTTGACGCTGAACCCCTGAGATTCGTGGACGACAAGGGCAGGACTTCGGATAGAGGACCAGAGGTTGGCAATGAAGCCAGGGGTGTTGCGAGAGTTGATAGGGATATGGTTGTTCGGTTATGGCGCGCTTAGAATTATGTTACTCAATACCATTTAGAATTAGTCAAGCTTACAGTTTATTGGAATATACGTATATCAGGATACCTACACACAGAATCATCTAGCATAGCCTTTGAATTACAAACAAGTATCTCACTCTACAGTCTTGAAATTTCCAATCACCGAGTACGAGACCAGTTGATCTTGGGGTCGTACAACCCTCGCGGCAGGATATCCCCACGAAGGAGTCATCCAATACATGTATGCGATAACCCAGACGTAGCCGAAATACTTTCTCTTTTTGCCTCCCAGTCCTTTTGAAATGTGCTGCACACCGTCCTCGCACATTATCGCCAAAGCGGTTACGAGGAAGTAAGTGACGGCATTTGACTCCTGAACAGAAATGCCAAGAGCTCTGTCAGCGGGATAATGCAGGGCTCCTGAAATGAAGAAGCTTATGATAAGCTTGCAGTACCGAGCAACAAGCGTTCCTCTTGGCATGTGAAGTAGGCCATGGACGAGGAAGTCGCTTATGCTGGTAAGATGACGTCGCAGTGTCTGATGCCAAAAATCACCCCAGAAGCGTCTGATAGTGTAAGCATCCGACAGGCAACCCCAGACGGGAGGTAGCATTCGGACAGGGTAGAGGCCCAAGATAAGGTACACGAGTGAGAATACGCTGTTGACGAGATGAATAACACAAAATGTGTTTAGCCAGAAGCCAAGGACGGCAAAGAGACGGAATAAGGCTTCCTGTGCGTCAATTTCTCCCAATCGGGTGAGAAGGAACTCGTTCCGGGGTGACACAAGGTTATCCAGGTCTGGCGGCGGTTGGTTTGCGAATACGTCGAGTGCCAAGTAGCTGAGGGTGGCATTTTTGACATGTCTCAGCATTTCTTGGCTGCGGGACGGGACGTAAGATGGCGTCGCGGAAGAGGAAAGCCAAGACGGTATTTTGGAGATCTGATTGACTGTGCCGACGCCACGCATATTCCAGAGGTTGGTGACACCAAAGCGTAGCCGAGCTGTGATGGACGACGGCGTGGGGGATGATTTCTTGGCGGTAGTTTTCTCATCACCAAAGGACAATTTGGTGAGGCACAAATCGTCGAATGATTTCAGACATTGAATCCACATGCCAGTTGAGAGCAAGGCAATATGAAGACGACTCGGCAAGGCATCGTCAATAGCCTGATTGAATATCCAGGTGAGCCAAGCGACGACCAAGGCAACCGCCGGACGGACAAGGTTGTTGGGCGCTGTAAAACCGAGAGCAAAGGCAGTCAGGGCCTGGGATGTGGCCGCAAGGCAGAGGGCAGTTTGAGCCGTCATGGTCGTGGTAACGTTGTGATAGTGGCAAGCCTCGAAGAAAGGAATTGTCTTGTCATGTCTTGTGTCGTCTTGTCAGCACGAGATGGGCATTCAAATGTTATTTTCAAACACAGCTTGCCAAGTGAACAGTGCAGTTGATGAAGTGAGACCCTGAAATGTCACACCTGAAGCGTCAAGTACGCACGGAACAGGAAACAGGTGCTTTGTCCAGGCATGTCTCGGCATAGGCTTTGCTTCGCCGTCAGCATGGTATCCATAGAATGTCGGTGTTTCATCCAAGATGGAGTTGCAATAAGCGCTAAACTAAAAGATACGCGAAGGATCTGCAGAGTCCAGGGGGATCCTTGTGGCTTGGTTGTATTACATATGTAATCCCTGCGATGCCTCACCAAGGGGGCCCCCTGTAGTCGTAGTCGTCTACGTAACTGCCCAACTTCATTAGGTGAGGAAAAAAGAATGGTTCGTCTTAGATAAAACACGGGTAATCACAGCCGGTACTTGATAAAACAATACGCATACGAGGCGCAGTCTTTTTTACTTTCTTTCTTTGTCAAAAGCACAGAGTATTATTATCACAGTACACTACATCATCAAGTGAGCGTACTTGCGCCAAGCAAAGCAGCCGCCGAAATACAAGCCGGCAAACAAACAGAGCCACACCACTGATCCCACAGCCATGGCAGTCCTCTTGACGTTCCGTAGAAAGGCAGCTTCGTTCACACGTGGGAAGTCCTGATCCACAGGTACAGGCTTATTCAAGAATTTTGCAAGGGGCTCCCATCCCATGCTTGGCTGGTACTCGAGGAGCTGGCCAGGCGCCACGATGTCGTGCACCCACTGGTTGTGCTTATGATACAGCTCCTCGCAGGGAACCTGCTCGAGACCAAACTTTGAAGAGTAAAAGTTGGACCAGGCAACGATGAGATCGCTCGAGTGGATTACCCCGGGAACCCAATACCCGAGGATGCGATACCAGGAGGAGCGCAGATCGATGCCTAACCCGTAGTAGGAAGCCAGCCAGACCTGGGGATTTTTGCGTACAGAAAGGATGACCTGGAGTAAAGGATTGTCAACAAGAAACACATGGTCAGCGAGGAAATCTACTGCTTACCTTTGCGTTGGGGTAGATTGTCAGCATGTCGTCGACCAGTGTACTGGCAGGAGGCTCAAAAACGGCTTCAAAGCCATCGTAGAGGTTCTTGAGTGCCTTGAGCCTCTCGTTACGGTCTTGGATAGAGAGGACACGGGCACTCTCCTTGACGCGGGAAATGGGAGCTGGAGGATCACCGAGATGGAAGCATGGGTTGATACCAAGAATCTCGAGACCTTTTTTGAGACTTGTTGTTGAAGTGCGTGGTAGACCAGCCTTGAGAGTTAGTTTAGTGATAGCCCCGAACCAAGTAAGATGGATGACAGGATTGGACGTACCACGATGATCTTGACGTCTTGTGTCTTTTCCTGTGCCATGTTGGTTGATTGAATGATTAATTGGATTGCTGCAGAGATTCGGTGAGCGTTGTTGAAGCATTTATTTCACTATCTATACAAGTTTTTTTTATTCCCTTTCTTAGCCATGATACCTACCCCTAGTCCTTGTCATTTGAGAACAAGCCTTCTGTTGGCCTTGGCCCTGTCAGTCTTACATACATATCAAAGGTGTTGTTGTTGTTGTTTCTGCACACGCCAAACAAGGGTCATCGGTCTGATTTTCGGCTGGGGCGTGTGCGGGCGTCGTTACAGTGAGATGAGGCTAAATTTATACTGCATCTAGTGCATATTAGGGAAGGGGGTGAGTAGAGCCAACTAGAAAATGGGCTGTTTCGGCTAGGGCTGATCCGCTGACGGACGGGGCTGTCGGTGGATAAGCCGGAAGTCGAGCGGCGTTTAGATTAACAGTACGTACCTACTCGAGACACTCTAGACTACCAGGGCTAGTAGCAATTGTTTAGGGTCATTTCCACCTCAAAAGACTTTAATCAAGCAATCATTGTCAAGGTATCCTATTCTCATCATCGAGAAACACAAACATGGAGATATATTTGCTAGTCGCCATCGTTTTGGCTGTCATCTTTCTTGTCAACCACAAAACCTCTCCCAAGGTTCCTTCCACTATACCGCGACTACAAGATTCATCACCCTTTCTTCCGTTCAAGCTTTACTGGCGTTATCTCACTGATTGTCGTAGACTCTTTCTTGAAGCATATCAAGAAGTAAGTCTCTCTACCCCATATCAGCAACCTCCACTAACAATATCAGTTCACCAAAGATGGAAAAACATGTGTTTTGCCTAGTATGGGCTTCAAAGATGAAATCCATCTAGCACATCACCATACTCAATGGGCAGCTTCACAGCCAGATGGCGTACTCAGTCCCTTTGAAGGGTTTCGTGAAATTGACAAGGGAGATTGGAACTCTGGTCACGCCAGCTACATCCAAGACCCCTGGCAGAGTATCGTCATCAAAAAGGAGATGGGTCGTTTCTTAGAAATACTCGCCTCTGAAGTAGATGATGAGCTGAAATACGCTGTACCTGAATATGTGAAGCCCGGCCCAGATGACGAGGTTGATGTCTATGAGTCCATGAAGTGGATTGTAGCTCAAGTTTCTAGCCGCTTCACTGTTGGCCTTCCTCTTTGTATGTTTTTCTATATCTGATGAGAATACGAGCGAAACTAACTAATTTTCCAGGCCGTGACAAGAACTATTTAAAGCACTCTCTCGCCTTTGCGGACCTGTTTATTTTGAACTCTGGTCTTTTGATTTACACACCTTCACTCCTCAAACCGCTCGTTGGATTCCTCGTCACCTTACCAACACGGTACCGACGATGGAAAATCCAAAAGCACATTCAGCCTCTTTACGAGGAGCGCACCAAGCTCCTGTTGAGTCCTGAACTTTATGAAAAGAGTGAAGAGCCAACAGACAACCTACAGATGATGATGAAATACGCCATCGGCAAATACGGCAACCAAGTCACTCCCTCTCAAATATCTGACAGACTCTGCTTGGCGAATCTTGCATCCTTTCATCAGACTGCTGTTGCGACCAGCAATGTTTTGATCAATATCGCCGCATCAAACGCAGAGTTCAACACCATTGAAGTCATCCGAAAGGAAATGGCTGACGTACTTGGTGAAAAGGGCGTGTTTGACAAGGCTTCAGTGTCAAAAATGGTTCAAACTGACAGTATTCTGCGAGAGTCGATGAGGACCCACGGTTTTGGAAACAGAGCCATGATCCGCAAGGTAGTCTCGCCAGCTGGGGTAAAAACACCAGACGGCCAGACTCTGCCCAGCGGTTCGACAATGTCTATCCTTTCGTATCCTGTGCACAACGACCCAACCATCTACGAGCACCCTGAAAAGTTCCATCCTTTCCGGTTCTCTCAAATGAGAAGTAAAGGAAACGGTACAAGTCTTTCGTTCGTGTCCACGTCTCCTACGTATCTGCCTTTTGGCCACGGGAAGCATGCTTGTCCAGGTCGGTTCCTGGTGGACTTTGAGATGAAGATGATTTTACATCACGTCTTGAAGGAATTTGACATTGAACTTCTGCCCGAGCATAATGGTGTGCGACCAGAGAGTCAGTGGGTGACAGAGGCTGTTATGCCGCCTGTGGGAGTTAAGCTGCGATTTAAGAAGCGGGAGCTTGCGTGATTAATTTAGAATAGGGTGACTAGATCTAAATTGAAGGCATCATGCTTGAAGGATTCAGCCTGTGTTTTTGCCACTTGAATGTAAGCTGTTATCAAAAGCCACCAAAATAGCACAGTGAAAGGAAGAAGAGAAGATGCTGCTACGTATGTGTATGCAATAGCGTGGCGGTGCATGAAACAAGGTCCTTGCTTACTTGGGTACTTATTAGGCCCCTGCTCGTAGCAGTTAGCTCCTACTTGAGTGGATTGGTACTGTAGCACGCACTACCTACATACCTTGACATAAAAGCCAGCCCAGTGAGATTACATTCTCTCCTCATCCACATGCAACCACCCACAATGGTACGAATTACTGTTTTCCTGTCCTACTATCGACCATGGGCTGCCGTCGCCATTGCTGTTGCTGTTTACTACCAAATAATCGTTGATCAGAATTACTCTGTCAAAAATGCACCTTTTTATTGGGGAAAGTATCTGCTGGGCTTTTTAAACATCTGGGCCGTGTACACGGTTTTCCTATATCCTGCCTTGTTTAGTCCACTGAGACATTTGCCTCAACCAAAGGTATGTACACACATGATGAATAATGATCAAAATATCATCACTGACAAAATACAGGCGGCTAGTTTTATCAATGGCCATTGGGCCGAGTCTGTCCGTGAGCCTGCCGGTTTGCCATTCAGACATTGGATGAGGACCATTGAAAACAATGGGCTGATTCGATTCAAGTGAGTCCATCAAACATCTATTCTTGACAAGCCAGTACTGACATACACAGACACCTTTTCAATCAAGAGAGAATTCTTGTTACTAGTCCAGAAGGCTTGAAGGAAGTCCTCGGTCAAAACAGCTACGACTATGTAAAGCCTCATCTTCTCCGAGCAATGGTCGGCAAGATCTTGGGTTATGGACTACTCCTCTCTGAAGGAGATGTACACAAGGTATATAAATCCATTCTTCATATCTACTCATCTAACAATCACAGATGCAAAGGAAGAATCTCATGCCGGCATTCAGCTTCCGCCACATCAAGGAACTCTACCCAGTCTTCTGGACCAAGGCCCAAGAGCTCGTCCACGGGATCGAAAAGGAAATGTCAGAATCTCCAGCCTCCCAGATCGACATTGCAGACTGGGCAAGCCGCGCTTCTCTCGACATTATTGGTTCCGCAGGCATGGGTCACGAGTTCCAATCCCTCTCCGACCCCAGCATCGAGGACACCATGAAGATGTACGGCTCGATGGTCAAGCAGAGTCGCGGAGCTAAGCTCTTGACCGTTTTGCAGCTTGTCCTACCCTCCATCATCACGGATTATCTTCCGTTCCAGAGAAACATGGGCGTTTTGGCGGCGTCAAAAGCTGCGAGGGATACTTCGCAGAGGCTCATCAATGCGAAAAAGGTACAGATGGCTGCCAAGGAGAAGTTGTCGCCTGATATTATTTCTACAGCTCTCGAGTCTGGTCATTTCACGGATGAAGGTCTTGTTGATACTATGATGACTTTTTTGGCTGCTGGACACGAAACCAGCGCTGCGGCGCTGACTTGGACGATTTTCCTGCTTGCCAAGAACCACGGTATTCAGGACCGTCTACGAGAGGAAATTCGTCAAAATGTTGATGGCCTCGCTGACAAGGTCGATGCCAAGAAGCTGGATGGACTTTCCTATCTGCACGCCGTCTGTCAAGAATCTCTGCGTCTCTACGCCCCCATCCCCTTCACGGTGCGCGACTCTCTGAAGGACACCACCATCCTGGGCACTTTTGTCCCAAAGGGAACAATGGTGATTCTCTGCCCGTGGGCCATCAACCGCGCGCACGAATCATGGGGATCCGACGCGGATGATTTCAACCCCGAGCGATGGATGGCGCCGGGCCAAGCCAACTCGGGTGGCGCAAAGAACAACTACGCGAACTTGACGTTCCTTCACGGTCCACGGAGTTGCATCGGGCAGAAATTCTCGCTGGCTGAGCTCATGGCTCTCACGTGCGCCCTGGTTGGGAGGTACAGGTTTGACATTGACAAGGACTACGAAGTGCGGGATCTCACTGATGGGATTGTTGCTAAGCCGCGGGAGGGACTCAAGGTTTCTGTGGAGGAGATTCAGGGTTGGTAGAGTGTATAGATTAGAGATGCATGAAGCAGGGATAGAGATAGTCAAGGTGGTATAAGGCTGTTTAGACAGCGCCACGAAGATGTAGTTTCAGCCAAGTTTCTCTGCCAAAATGTCTCACTAGATTAGTGCATCCGGCCGGTACTTGTCTCGTCTAGTTTTTTTCCTTTTCTTTTTCTTTCCCGGACCATTGAGTTATTAATCATCCGACTTGCTTTGTTGGCTTACGAAGGGGGGCTTAGTATGTCACAAAGCTTTATCTGTGCGTCTATGTCACTCGTCTCTCATCCATGTCAAGGGTCCGGTCCATGTCCATCGTGTCTTTCTCCACAGTCTAAGTCCACCCCGTAAGATCTAACGTCTCACCCCTAAAATAACCCTTGTCAACGAATCCCCTATCAATGTGTTGTATGAGAAAAGCACAACAAAGATAATGCACCGGGTCTATGCTTGTTTCCATTTAGCCTGGCAAGAGGCGGAAAACATGAGTCGCTTCACTGACTCAAAGTAGTACATGTATCTACAACAATAATATCGGCTTCTACTTTTGTACCACTACAGACAGACCCAGCACCAACACAACTAACTCTACAGGGTCATGAGATTGAGTTGATCGACTTGTTGGTCCTCTTTTCCCCTTCCCCTTCCCGTTTGTGCTGTTCTAGGGTCTGTTGCAGATCCTCACTGCCTTTGTCTCGTGTCTCTGACTCTGTCTCTATCCCCCTTGTCCAACCTCGCAGCCCCATTCTATTCCCTTCTGTCATTATTCCTCAAACTTCCCCGACAGTCCGGTTTCTCTCTTTCCTCTCGCTCCCCATCCATATACATCATCATCTCACTCATCATCATAATCACAAGACAAGACAATCAAGAAATGTCGATATCTGACGGTAATTACGCTCGGGGTGACCTCCTCAACGGCTGTAAAGCCCTTATCCCAGGCCTTGAAAACGCCTACGGATACGTCCCCAGCCTCGCAGCCGGTATCGTCTTTGATCTTATCTTTGCCGGTACTGGCATCTACCACATTGTTCGCTCGTTCCAGAAGCGCAAAGCCACGTCTTACCTCTTAGCCATCGCGTCGTACGTTGAGCTTGTGGGATGGATTGGTCGTACGTGGTCCAACAAATGTCCCTACAACAAAATTGCCTTCCTTCTACAAATCACAACCCTCGTTGTCGGTCCAATCTTTGTCGCTGCTGCCATCTACGTCACTCTCGGATATCTCATCAGATCCATCGGTCCTCAGTACTCCGTCATCCGTCCTAAACTCTACCTCTGGATCTTCCTCGTTGTGGATGTCGTCGCCCTTCTCATCCAGGCTGGCGGTGGTGGCCTCGCTGCGGGTGCCGCCAACAAGGGCAAAGACACCAAACCGGGCACCAGACTGATGGTTTCTGGTATCATCTTCCAGCTCGTCTTCATGACCATCTTCTGCAGTCTCTTCGCCATCTTCATCAAGCGAACTCGTGGCCTTACTCTCCAAAAGGGGCAGCGTCTTTCCATCTACTCCACAATCATCTCTGTCGTCTTTGTCTACATTCGATGCATCTACCGAACGGTAGAGCTTCTTGAGGGTTGGGAGGGACACTTGCTCAAGACGGAAGGATACTTTATTGGTCTTGATGGCGTTTGCATCGCCGTTGCAATCCTGATATTTTGCATCTTTGATCCAGCCGTTCTTCTCGATTCTCAGGAACCCATCACTGCTGGGCAGTCCTTCAACGAGCTCAACACAGTGTCTACAAAGTGATTCCACGTTTAAAGCTTTGGGGTTCGTCAGTCTTTACTAGCATAGCCAATTTCACATGTTTTTCGTGTCTTTATTTTCCAGTTTTAGCGGCCTGTGTCAGGCAGGACGCTCTTTAGCTACAAGCAGCCTGTATTCAAAAGTTTATGCTATTTAAACCCCTAACTGCCTCTCACCATGTTCTTTCTATAAAAGTGATTGTCACGTCCAAGTCAAATCAGAGCCTGTTTTGTTCCTTACTTGGCCTGTTGGGGTTAGCTACAACGTCTCTGCCGGCCTTTTGCATATGTAGTCTTGCCACTAAAGTCTAGCTTCATCGACATCATCGGAGTATTATCATAGTGCTAGTGTTGTCACTCCCACCAAGTATCTGTCTCCGGGGTTTGCAGGGATTACAAGCGTCTTCTTATGGCCTGGTGTCTCAGCCACATCGCTCCAACGTTCTAGTGTTGCCCCTTGTGTTCCTCCCTGCTATATGCTGATTTTAGACTTGTGACCTGTTGATAGATCTTCCGTGTCAACCCGTCAGGAGAAGGCTCCATGATTTGTGTTACATATAGAAGGTAGAGGATTTCAATTTAAGTAATGCGTCGCACAGTGACATTTGGGGAGTATGTTACCCGAAGATAGGGAGGCCTCAGGGCATCAGAAGAAATGGCTGCTCGATGTGTGGATGACAAAACTAGTATGTCAGTTTATGCCATTTAGACTATAGGTTTAGTGCATTTATTTTTGTATCCTAAAGCTTAGAGGTCATTTTTTCTGCCATCCATTAGGGAGGATATAGGTACCAGCTCAACTTGCCACTGTCAAATATGATCCAGCCCCTACATCAGGACACAGCGTCCAACGTCTCCCTCCCCAAACTCAATAGGTTCGCATCCAATGGATAGAGCGTGTCCAACTCAACGTAACTGACTTCCCTCCGGTCGGTATGAGTATAGTCATAGTGTACCTCTTTGTCTTAACAGGTTGTTGATCCAGCTCTGCAGGAACAAGTTGGTTGTCGCCTCGACTTCTCACATCCCTCAATACAAGTGATCGGCCTATGCGTGATAGCAAAGGGTCACCACCCTTACTTAACTTCTGTAATAGCGGAGAACTAAAAATCGCTAAGGACATCAGGTGTCTGACGTTGCTTATGTGGACGTATGATGGTGTGGATTTGCTGCAAGGCATCAGATAGATGCACCCCTTTAGCATCGAGTTGTCAAATCACAACGATATGTCGCTTCACATACTATGACCTAGCTTAGACATTAGATGTCGCTTGAGTGATTGAGCGTTACGGAAATACTTGCAGGTAGGTAGGGAGAGTAGGACCCTCCGTGGACAACTATCACTTATAAGGGGCTACCTAGTAAGAAATGCAGCCGATCCTACTGAACCCTTTGTAAGATTTCGAGATCCTCTACCAAATCAGTAACCTTTCTGGATGTTCTCCGATCCGGGTTGGGCTGCACGTTGTGTGATTTTGGCCATGGCTTGATAAACGTGTTTCTCAAAGCTTCTCCCATGTTACGTACCACTGAGATAGACACAAACATCACTAAAGTATATGAGCACGTACCCGTTTGGGATTTCATAATAAGATACAAAGGCGCCCGAATGAGTTCAAAAACCCTTGTATTGAGATATGAGAGTGTCACCACTTTCAAAATCCCTAAACTGGTGAGTCCGGGTCGTCACTATAACCTCAGGCGCTGGCTTAATATAACTACTATGGCTAGAGAAACTGATGGCTTGTATCTTCACTGTTGAATGTCGCAAGCGGTTACACAGCTCATGGCTGATTAGTGTGGTGCATCAGCCAAGGCGGACTTGACAACTGCAGGCGTTCAAGACAGCTGTTTTGTTACACACAGGCAGCAGCAAGTCACTACAAGCCAGTCGACTTTTATTCTTGAAATTTCTGCTCTCCTTTCTCTATCGATCGAGGTATTTGCACATTTTTGCGCTTTAAAGCCCAAAGTTTCAACAAGATAGGACTCAACAACTACGCAATCCAAGCATCATGATTCTGATGCTTACGCAGTAAAGACAACGTTCTTTATAGCTTGTCATTATCCATGGTTCAATATTACGTCCATTTAAGCATAGGGCTTTTAGACCTGACGGCTGATAACCTTATTCAATACTAGAAACCAGTAGGAATTCACATTGGTTTGAAAGCTGAGGCTAGAATAGACCATGGCGAGATACTCGACGCTATTGAACGTCTCATCAAGCTGCCCTAGGATAATTGGTCCTGAGAACTCACAAGATGCACATTAAAGATGCACATAGATGAAACTACTGAACAAATTTGTAATATCTCGCATAGTTTGTTATTCCTTACGCACCAAACTCATCATAAGACGTCAAGGTTTATGCTTTCCTATATCGCAACGTGACAACCAATGCGTCCACCACAGCTACATTCCTTTTCGCAGCAGATAGTTGTTACTTCCAAGGCCAATCGGATCATGAACTCTTCATGCAATCAATGATGTGTGACAAGACACACTAAACTCAAAAAACGAGGCTGGTCTGGAATGGCCCGCGCAGATCATAGCGCCGTTTGCGGGAAAGCATGTCGTTTCTCCTGAAACACGGACTCTAAAATTGGAAGAAGAGACATGGATCTTCTGCTCAGCTAAGGCGTTTTTGTCTGTCCGTGTGTGATGATCAAGACCCTGCGTCACTGCGCTTGTCACTATTGAAAGCCTTAACGCGTGGTTATACGAGGTGGCGTACAGTCGCTCGTCTCGTGGACCAACGTTTTTATTCAGCCGGATTCAGATCAATTAAGCTTAATGAAAGACTTATAAGAATCGTCTTCCCCCGCATTTTTTGATCCAGCACTATCCAACTTACTATCCACCCTCATCAGTTGACTCATCATCACTTGCAAAACATGCTGTTCCAAAATATCCTCTTCGCCGCTACCATCGGCCTCGCTGCCGCAGCCTCTCAACCCACAGGCCAAGAATGTGGCCGAAAGATTGCACCCTGCTCCAACGACGCCGTCTGCAAACCTACACTCGCCAACTGTAAGAACATCAACAAGTGCCCCGGAACGTGCTACTTCAAGAACGAATATCAAACATGTGGTGGCTTCCGTTCCAAGCCACCGCCGCCCTGCAAGAAGGGCACGTATTGTGCCGACGACCCTCGAACACCTGGTGATTGCGGCATGGCTTGTGACAAGCCGGGTATTTGTGTGCCCAAGAAGCTAGAGAGGTGCGGTGGATTCCAGGGCAAGAAATGTCCCAAGGGGCTGTACTGCTATGACGACCCTAACGATGAGTGTGATCCCAAGAACGGTGGAGCTGATTGTTCTGGAATTTGTCTGTGAGCTTTGTTTTAGTTTAGCAATTTGATACTATGAACGAATATAAGGATATCTACCTACCCAAACAAAGAGACATGCTGCACTGATATATCCAAGACCTCGAAACTAACTAACTGAGCAATGTGTCTCATGTGTATATAATCTGGGGAAGCACAAGTTGAAACATTTGATGTCAAGCCGTAAAAAGCGGGTGATCGCCGTGCATGAAATTTGTTCCGTAATTTGTTTCAAGAATAAAAGGTCAATTAAACCCACCCTATACTCTATCCCTAAACTCCAATCAATAAATCCAATCCATTTATTTCTCATTCCAGCTGAGAATACCCCTTGTCTTTTGTTTCTTTAGTTGAAACCATGTTGGAAGACTTCCTGGTGAAAGACCAGCCAATCATGATGCGTAGCGCAGACCTTGAATTGTCAATGCCATACATGGCATGTTTCAACAAGGCACTTTGAAATTAATTGTCCAGTACAACGCCAATTTACCAGCGACGCGACAATCTCATCCATCGCGTGATACCTGATCCTTTGAACCCTTGTGTAATTTTACACAAACTGCCATAGAGCAGCGACAACACCAACAATACCCAAGAAACCAGGGGTCGTGGTAGATCCAGCATTAATCTCAGCATCTGAAGAAGCAGTTGCCGTCTCTCCACTTCCAGTGATCGTGCCAACGGATCCATCCTCGTCAGTACTAACAGCTGTTCCCTCGGTTGTCGCGGCTTTGGCGAATGTAGTCTCAGTTTTGGTCATGGTTGTTTCCGTGGTACACGTCTCAGAAGTCTCCTCTGAAATTTGAGATGACACAGAGGTCTTAATGGTAGTTTCCTCAGCCTTGGAATCTGTCTTTTCAGCCTCGGTCGTGGTAGTCTGCGCCGCGTCTGGGGTAGTTGTTTCGACCGCAGTGGTCTGCTTGACCTCATCGGCTGTACTAGCAGGTGCACCAACAGCAGTAGTTGCATCGGTCTTGGTAGCGCCCTCTCCAGGTCCAAGATCAACAGGTTTTCCGAGTTCTGATGCGTGTCAGCATTTTCCATCATATCCAGTGCCACTGGACTTACTAGCACAGAGATCGTTTGCCCAAGTCATAGCAGCACGCGTGTCATCGCCGCAGGTTGTGTCGGCACACTTTGAGAAGTTTTCCTGAAGTGTAGGCATAGTGCAGAAGCAAAGGTAGTTTGTGGCTTCCTTGCAGTCTGCTGGGGGGCCATTTGTGGTGAGACCCTGAAAACAGTCGATCTGATATCTTTGTTAGCATTAATGATGCACAGATAAATAAACGATCCACGTACAGCGCATGTAGTCTCAGCCGCCGTAACGACTGAAGCCATCAAAAGGGCCAACTGAGCGGCGGTAGGTTTTCTCATTGCGTTGACGGTAAGGCGTTTAGTATTTAGAGGTTGACGGGCAAGATTGTTGAAGAGGCAAAGTCAAGGTTATATGCGCGAGAGGTCAAAGTAAATTTAATCACGTCTTTGTCCTTAGCTGGGTGTTTCAAGATCATCTATGCGAGACCCTGTCTGATCCTCTGTTTCATCCCTCAGCCCCTGTCAGACTCCATGAAACATCCATTCCTTTCTTGAAAGACAGCAACCTAATGCCATTGGATGTTTGCTTAGTCCTTCATTAAATCATGAATGAAAATCCTAAAAAGTGAATCGGAGACTCTACTTGAGAACTGCAGCCGGTTGAGATCAAACGACGCAGTTGAAGCATCCAAGCCTTGTATAAGGATCAATCCAACAGTACGACAGCAAACATGTAGATCACTAGTTTGTTTTGATATTTGCAAGACCAAAGCCTTGAATATTCTGCCTCCTTAAAACTGTTGTCTACCAATGTTCTGGTCCAATCTCGACAGTGTTGACATCCACTCCATCCTTGAACCACCTATCCCCTTCGCTAATCTTGATGTTGTTTCCACTCATCTGTCTCTTTTTCATAAACCCATCATTATCAAAGGTCCAATCTTCAAGTCCGTAGCATCTCCACCATTGGCCGTCGTCATCGCGAAATTCATACCAGAACTGCACAGCGATCTGAATCACGTATTAGCACAAGATTTGGAAGTGCAAAGAGAAGGACGCAGTAGACTGACCTTGTCATTGTCAAAAGCGAAAAGTTCTTTACGGAGTTTGTACTCGTGCTCGCGATTCCACTTGTCTGTCAGAAAAGCCTCAATCTCGTCACGGCCTTTGACAAAAGTACTGCGGTTTCGCCAGATGGAATCGGGGGTATAGGCCATCTTGACTTTGGATGGATTCCTTGCACCAGATTGGTCAGTTTCCTTCATTCATGCCCAAATTGGGGATCGTACATGGTATTCCATCCATCTTGCGCAGCCTTGACCTTGACAAGCGCACTCTCGCGGCTAAAAGGTGGGAAAGGTGGTCTTTGCTCGCTCATTTTGAAAGGGTCGTTGAGAGTAATAAAGAGTTGAAGTTGATATCTCTAGACAATAAATGGTGGCAGCGTGTAGAGGATGTATGTAAAGATGATATTATGCTTTGGCATGTCAGACATCGATCTTATATCACAAATGCGGGGAATGCGGGGAATGCGGCGAAAGCGGCCGCGGCCTCGGCCTCGAGGTAATCTCACTTGTCTGACTTGTACACGGCTGCGGCATCCCATCATGTGTAATCAATTATGAATCTCGAGTCATCTTTCATCGCGAATTGAACAGGCTTGCCTAGTATCAAATTAGGTACTCGAGTGGGATATATGAATGAGTTACGCTCTATACCTTGTACCCGCCAGCAACTTACTATGCTTGTTGTGGCCTGACAATCACAACGACATGTCTTTCTTTTGTCTTTTGTTCTTATGAAATATTGTTTCTGTATCTTCCTTCTGAGTCTTGATTTTAAAATATTCTTCTGTCTCCAGTCTAATTCCTTGCCTTCTCTTTCTAGAAAGCCGGAATCTGCTTCAGTCTCACTTACTACTATATGATCTCTCTTCACGATATTCGCCAGCTGGATAGAGTTTGGGTGAGACTTTTACTGGTCCAATAGATAGTCAACTCGGGATTGAAAGTTCCCCAGTATGAACGTAACCTATCTTGGTAACTAACCCTCATCTTCAGCAGCTGGATGAAACTACGTAGTGGAGTACAATGGGGGAGGCATTTTAATAGCGGTGGATATCTTCAGCTGTAAACCATCCCACTCCTTCGTACTGCAACTACCAGCGCATTGCCATCAACATCGCCAATATGCATAGTCCTATTTCCCTCTCTGGACTCTTGGTCCTGATTTCCTTGTCAACAAACAGTCTTGTTCATGCTTCGTCGCCTGAGATGGTCGTAAGTGGATAGCTGGCTTCACAAGTCGCACTGCTAAGTTATTATCAGATACCGCTCCTCGGTTCCAACCCTTGTACTTGGGGAGTAAGTTTTCGATTTCTATGAGGTGCAGCTGTATACTAAAGCACGATCACAGCCATCGTTCTGGTGCGCGAGCGAGGAGAATATGAAAAGATGCGGTGTTACCCAAGAAGAGTGTGAGAAATACGCCAACGATTTATATTAGTTGGCAGTGTTGGGCCATTAGTGCCATTGTGTTGTCACTCCGTCATGTTGCTCTTGCCTAAGTTGTCACGATGAACGAGACCCGTCTCCCTCTCCTCTGTGTCTTTAATATGCATAGTTGATCAAAATACTGTTCTCTTCAAGCAACTCACTATGCCAGTTATAGCTTAATGGTCATATAGAACCGTTTTAGCTCTCATGATGGTAGTTGTCAGTTTGTATAGTGGTTTAGTTCGCTTTACTGGTGTCCGGTCGGCGTCTCGACATGCATCAGTGAATATGCCTTTTCTTTTTAATCTTCCAATCAAAACAAACCCTAGTACTGATCGGACTGCTCTATTCCCTTCGTTTAACCTTTAAAATTACTTTATTCGCATAGAAGTTTAAAATTCGTATATCGGGTTAGTTGATCCTACTGGTGCCAGGCAAGACGTCTCGTCATGCGAACTGTATTGCTTTTCCAAACGATCCCTAAACCTAACCACGGCACATTCGGTTCAACTCCCAATTCATTTCTCTTTTTCCCCACTCTCATACACTTCTATCTATTGGCAAACAACGGAAGTTTCTCCTATCCATGTCACGTGTCACCTTAGTGATATCCGGCCCACCAATTTTCGTAGGGAATCCCACAACTCACTCCTCTTTTTGTCCCCTCAACCATTCTTTATTTTTATTTTTATTTTATTTTGCAAATCCCTAGACACTCGTAAACTCTTCTTTTCTATTCTATTTGTCATGCCTTTGTTTGTGTGTTATGAGCATATCCTGCAAGTCACATGTAGCTCCGATCGAGAGCCTCCACGTTTCACGTGCCTCTACCATCCGCAACTCCGCGAAGGAAGGAGCGATCACCGCAACACCCATCGTAGCCCTCACCTTCCTAACATCAACATCTATAGAGATTCATATACCAAAACTATTGGACAGGTTTCCAACAAGGATCCTGGCGGTAGCTGGGTGGTTAAAGCATGGCGAGATGCTTCGCGCTCTCGCTAGATCGTCGGTTCGACACCGACTCGTCTGTGGTCCTTGTCCCCTGAGCAAACTCGGGGGTTAATCCACTTCGTTCAGCGTTGTGGTAAGGATGTAGTAGGCATTTCCAGTGCTGTGCGAACCTTTTTTTTGCTGTCTGTGATGGTGATGCCTTGAAAAGGGGGGGCAGTCTCAAGCTGCGACACTTCATTTTAGATTCATGGTGACAAGAGGAAAGATTCACAATAATATTTACAACTTGTTTGAACTGTTCCGGAAGTTTGGGCCTTGGAACGTTGCAATTTGAACGTTGTTGGTATTTGGTATGTCTGTTCAAGCCCTATTCACGTCTCAAGAACAAGGCAGTTAGTCATACCAGAGCTTTGAAAATTCCAAATTTAGATGCCCAAGATCCTATATTGAATTATTTCGACGACTGTCGTTTCAAATTTGACTTTAGAGCGTCGTTGGTCGAGGTCTTGATGACCCAAACTGTACCCCTGAAATTACGTCCAGGCGATCCAGAAGTCTGGTACATGACAGATGAGAGAGAACTGAGTTTGAAATAATACTGCTAACTCTTCATCAGCCGTTGTTAAAATGAAATAGAGGAAACCCCCGATCATGATGGAAACAATGCCGAGATCCTCGTCTCATTGCCCCTGACGAAACATTTCCTTGTGGACAAGCTGGATGGATTCACTACGTAGGATTGCCTAATCTTAAGCCGAATCCTAGTCACCGCACGCTATTTTTCAATAGTTTGATATCAATGAAACTAGCATTGATCGTAGCGTTTAACCAACAAAATCACCCATACACTGATCCATAGATACTTGGTTGGGTGATTGCCATACTGAAATGACCAGACATCACAATAGGGGGGGTATTAGAAAGCGTGTTAATTGTCAATTGACTGAAACCGGAGTTTATTGAGCATGTCAGACATAACTATAATGCCCATCGCGGCTATTAGTGCTGGTGAGCTAGTCTAGTCTAGACATTAAGCGCAAACCTACAACTTGTTTCCACAACGACAGCCGCGCTATTGATCAATCAGTACACATTGAACGACAATTGTGATTCGTATACTTACGAATAAACAAAAGCGAATGCGATTCCGACCACTCATCTGTGCTCGTAGCTTGGAATGCCAGTGGCGTCGGGCTTTTGCTGCCAGTCAGCACTAAGATAATCAGCCTTATTAGCTAGCATTGGATAGCTGCACATTGTCACGGAAAACACTCCATACAGGCCATAGTCATAGCCATGGCCTCGAATCAACTTTCGGTACGTGTTATCCAGAGATTTGCCCGATCTGATCGTGAGGGGCAGCCTTGTGCCATTGACAAGAGGCATATAAATTCTCACTACTGCTCTTTGCTTTCACTTATGTTTCCTTCTCGCAACTTCATACTTAATTATTCCAACAATGGCGTCATCAAATTTCCTTTCCATATTACTTCTTCTAATCGTGGCTGTAGCTACTAATGCTGCAACGCCAAAAGTAACCTTTGGAAAATGTCCTTCCATAATCCCCCCAGGCGTTGACTGTGGTCGGATCAACGTCCCTCTTGCATATCAAAGCGGCAATTCCACCTCTGCCAAGGGCGATGGCACGGTCCAACTCCAGTTTACACGATTGAACCATACTGGTAAAGGTGAAAAGCAAGGCGTTTTGTTCTTCAACACTGGCGGTCCCGGAGCATCTGGCGCAATACTTGTTGCAGGAAGTCCATACGTCCCAGCAATCGAATTCTCGTCTGACCTCCGGGACGCCTATGATATCATCGGCCTCGATCCCCGTGGTGTAGGCATCAGCAGCCCTGTCGAGTGTGACCCTAAAGTGTTCAACCAACGCGTCAAGACTTATGTAACGACCGATGAGGAATACAATGCTCTCTACAACTACAGTCGTAAAGTTGGCGAGAGCTGTGCCAAATTGACTGGTCCCTTGATCAACCATCTCGATTCCGTTCACGTTGCTAAAGACCACCAAGTCGTGCTCGAAGCTCTCGGGGAACCCAAACTCAACTACCTTGGTCTTTCTTACGGTACTCTTCTCGGCTACACTTATGCATCCCTGTTTCCCAAGTCTGTCGGCCGCATGGCTCTCGATGCTATTGTGGACCACTCGCAATCCGAAATTGGAGCTCTCCTCGCAGAAGCCACAGGCTACGAAACGACTCTCAACGAGTTCTTCGACTGGTGCGACAAAAATTCCAAGTGTGCCCTTCACGGCAAGAATTCAAGTCGTGTATGGGACCAGGTGCTCTCGCGAGCAGACTCAAAGGCCATCCCAGCACCTGATTGCAACGGCACGTGTCGCTCCGATGTGACGGGCGAAGAAATCCGTTACAACGCACAAAGCTTCTTGACGTTCCAGTATCTCGATTTTGGCCCCAACTGGCTCAATCTCGGCGACGCTCTCCTCCAAGCGAGCAGAGGTAACGCAACAGCTCTATCCACGCCAACCCCTAATAGCCGCATTGTCCAAGACCCAAGCGGTTCACCGTACAACTACTTGGCCATCGGATGTCAAGACTGGCTTCACAACTCCAAAAACTCTGTCGATCTACGCCAGAAGCTCCTAAACGCTGTGACATTTGCGCCACGAACGCTCGGTATATCGCAGACATACTACTACGAAAGCGCGTGTATCGGATGGCCTACGCCGTTAACGAATCCACAAGGCCCCATCGCCAGTGGCATCAAGGATGCACCGACGATTCTTGTTTCGGCTTCTGTCTACGACCCTGAGACGAGCGTAACAAATGCAGAGGGACTCAGGGAACAGTTGACGAGAAGGGTGAGCATCACAAGAAATGGACCTGGACACACAAGTCACTACCTACAGGGAGAGACAAGCCAGGCTATTAATCGGTATTTGGCTACAGGGAAGCTGCCTAAAGACGGCACTGTCTACAAGAATTAGGTCTGCTTTAATTCTGATTTTAGCTGTATTTCCGGGATTTAATATGCAATACAGATTTAGTTAATATCCAAGTCATTGGCCTCTCACGATCAATCTAGCCAACGTGTACCAGAAACGCTGGCCTCTAAGATAGGATACAAAAATAAACAGCCTAAAGGTCTGACCTAAGTAGCACAAACTGACTACTGGTCGTTTTACGCTCGCTGCCCAGGGACATGGCCCCTGGTGTCATCATGATCCGTCGAGCTGCATATCACGATGGGGCTATACCGTCTTATACCATTGATCGTCACCCTAGTTCATCAGTTCAGCCCTATGCATATATGAACCACATCCTTAATCCAACTTTAAACTAACATCAACTGACGATGTGGGTTTTCTTTGACCTCTCGAGCACCATCTTACAAGTCTCGAGACGGACCAAGGTCAGTCAAGATGAAGAGTAACGTCGCCACCGTGTAACTTGAAGAAGTTTGTTCAACACAAACAAATTGTATTTCTAAGCACGTCTCACAATCGTCGTATAGGCAGCTTTGCGTCACTTCCAACATCCACTCCGGACCTCGGCATCCCACTGAGGCCGACCCACCCCGAAAAGGTGGAGTCAAATTACCGGAGTTGTACGCGATTACGTGATCGAAACGGCGCTTTGCAAGCAGGATTGCACAAGAGCAAATAGCTTCACGTATAAGTCGAGAAGGCTGCCACTATTTCGACCCCTCATCCTATTCCGTCAATCCCATCTCACCTCATCTTACACACCAACTCAACCAATATGACCAGATTCAAGATCACAGTCACCTCGGACACCATCTGCCCATGGTGCTACGTCGGTCGCAGACAGCTCCAGGCCGCCCAACGCCTATGGGAGCAGAAGTACCCCAACTCCAATGACACCTTCGCCGTCAGCTACCAACCCTTCCAACTCAAGCCCGATTGGCCCAGAGGTCCCGGGTCCAGCGTCTCCAAGGAAAAGGTCTACAACGAGAAGTTCGGCAAGGAGCGTGTGACTATGATGCAGAAGCACCTAAGCGGCGTCGGAGAGAGTCTGGGCATCAAGTTCAAGTATGGTGGACAGACTGGAAACACCAGGGATTCGCACCGGCTGGTCCAGTTGACCAAGAAATTTGGCGAGGAGGCTGAGGGCAAGGCTCTTGATGGCCTATTTGCCGCGTATTTCGAGAACAACGAAGACATCACTAGCTACGACATCCTGAGGAAGGTGGCGGTTGAGGCGGGGATTCCGGAGGCCGAGTTCCAGAAGTCCATCGTCGACAGTGACGAGTACGGCCCCGAAGTGGACAGACTATCGGAAGAGGCGCACTACAATGGTGTCAGTGGGGTGCCTGACTTTGTGATGCAGGATCGATTCCGACTTTCTGGCGCAAACGATCCGTCAACGTTTGTCAGCGCTTGGGAGAAGATCAAAGCGGCTGAGGGTTCATGATCAGATCAATCGCTTAGGGTGATCTGATTGAAACAAGACTTCTGTGCGCTTCTCGAGGACACCATTCCAGAGATGCTGGCCTTGGAAGCCAGGGACATAGAATAATAGACCAATTTCTTGACTTGTCCACCAACTTGCTCTGTCCATGTTACCGGAACCCAGTACCAGATACTCATCATCCACAAGAGTCATCTTGAAGTGGCTCACCACCGGTTCGTCATCTTGATCGCGTCTGGCGTCGAGCTGTTTGTAGTAAAAGATCTCCAACTTGCCAGGCGTAGGTGCTTGCGACTCCGGGTCTGATAGTCGCGGTTGGTTGACAAGAGCTTCGTATCTCTGGATGAACTTGCGCAGACACCAGGCTGTCGTCGTGCCAGATGTGACTAGTTGCTCGATAAGCATCATGCCTTTGCTCGTCCTGATTTGAACATCTACCCCACGAGCGAGCGCATCCAGCAGACTCTCGACAACAGGCCACGAAGTAACGTTCGGTGTGAGGATGGTGATTCGCCTCTGAGCGTTGTTGAGTAGTGTAAGTAGAGCTGCATTGAGAGGGGTCATTGGGGGGTCTTTCTGCGATAGAAAAGGAAAGGAGAATCTGGGGTTACGGTGATGCGGTGAAGGGAGGAAGATGGTTGGCACTAGGCCATTGGCAGGGAATGTGATTGACTGTGTTGCCGACGCTGCATTGCTAGCCGGTAATCGAGGTATATTGCCTCTATTCACATCGTTGTGGTCGTCTGATATCTGTCGAGGTTCATCGCCTTGCGCCCAAACACGGTCGTAAAAGGCCAAGAGTCGATCAACGATGGGACCCTCAACCTCGACACAGCCTTCGAACCATCGTTCCCAGCTAACGTTACAGCTGGGAATCCAGGCCCTTTTTTCGTCAACAATGACAAACTTGGGGTGCATAACACTCAAGGGCGTGAAGAAGATGCTCTTGACGGTGAGATCGATGCCCGCATTCTGTAGTAACTGTTGATCTGGAAGGCCCAGCTTGGACCACTTTGAGGGCTCGTAGAGGTACCCATCACGGGACGCAGGATGGAATAGCTTCTGGAATAATCCAAAGGAGGAAAAGCCAATCGTAATCTGTAGATGAGTTTGGACCTTGGCCTCGATACGCGTTGTCGCAAGTTGCTCAAGGGTACCGCGAATAGCGTCCAGGGATGGAGACGCAGCCCAGTAGCATGTAATAAGCTGCACGCTATGTTTGGCGCTCAGAATAGCTGGAAGTAGGGCGCGCGTGTAGATGGAGTGGCCTGTTCCTACGTATAAAGACCTGGGCGAACTGGTCGTGATGAGAGAGTCAACGTTGTTGACGTAGTAGCTCGGGAAGTCATCTTGTTGCTCGTCGCGACGCGATTGAAGTAGTTCTTTCCACGGCCGGACAAAGGATTGTGGGAATTCTACGGTTGTTTCCATATTGAATAAGATGTGACGAGGGAAGAGTGAGCACTCAGATGAAGGAGATCTAGCATGACATGGTGAGGAAGTAAGATGAGTGGCTGGCGGCGCAGTAGATGACGCGGAAGAGTAGGCCGAGCCATTATTGCCAAGTAACCCACTTTCATCCATTCTCAAATGCGAAAAGAAGAATATAATGATAGTAAATCAAGTCGGTTTCAGACTCGAGCCAGGAAAAAGAAAGTATATTTAATTTATTTGATACTTTCTACCGGTGTTGTCTGCCAAAGTATGCGCTGCTACTGCACGTTCCAGCAGTACAGCAGAAGCAATACTAACGGCGTGGAAAACTATCACCAACAAAATACCCCAAATCCAAGTCCCTCTACATACCAACATTTAGACTCTGACAATTAACTACTTCATTCATTCATTATGATTCAGCAATCACCATCATCCACAATGCCTTGTCTTCAATCACCAACGCCAGTTTTGTTTTAGTCATCCACGCGACTCGCTCACCGCTTTTGAGCTCTCTGGCAGAATCCCCCACTACGGCACCTCCACCTCCTATCTTGAGAGACCCTGGAGATTGGATTGACTTTCCATCGCATCGCATCAACAACACTCTTTCAATTCGCGATCATGTTGTCCGGCGTCCTCGTCTTCAACCAAAAGGGCGAGAACCTAATCTTCCGCGCCTTCCGAAACGACTGTCGTCCTCGTCTCGCAGACGTCTTTCGTATCCAGGTCATTTCCAATGCTCAAGTCCGATCGCCCATCCTCACCCTCGGAAGCACCACCTTTAGCCATGTCAAGCACGAGAATATCTACCTGGTCGCCATCACAAAGAGCAACGCCAATGCTGCTCTTGTCTTTGAGTTTCTCTACCGGTTGATTCAGCTTGGCAAGGGTTACTTTGGCAAGTTTGACGAGGAAGCCGTCAAGAACAACTTTGTCTTGGTCTATGAGCTGCTTGATGGTATGTGTCCCAATTGCTGATATACAACTCCGCTAACCCTCCTCAGAAATCATCGACTTCGGATATCCTCAAAATACAGAAACCGACACCCTCAAGATGTACATCACCACCGAAGGCGTCAAGTCCGAGTCCCGAAAAGAAGACACATCCAAGATCACGATGCAGGCCACAGGTGCCCTCTCCTGGCGCAAGGCAGATGTCAAGTACCGTAAGAACGAGGCTTTCGTCGACGTGATCGAGGATGTCAACCTGCTCATGTCCGCCACTGGCGCTGTCCTGCGCGCAGACGTGACGGGCCAGATCATTATGCGCGCTTACCTCTCCGGTACTCCCGAGTGCAAGTTTGGCCTCAACGATCGTCTACTTCTCGATAACGACGGCCTTTTGAGCCTGCCGAGCGGAAATAAGATGGGAACTAAGGCTACAAAGGCGGCTGCTGGAAGTGTCACTCTCGAAGACTGTCAGTTCCATCAGTGCGTTAAGCTCGGCAAGTTCGACGCCGATCGGATTATTAGTTTTGTGCCTCCCGACGGTGAATTTGAGCTGATGCGATACCGCGCCACCGAAAACGTTAATTTGCCCTTCAAAGTTCACGCCATCGTGAACGAGGTCGGACGATCCAAGGTGGAATACAGCATCGGTGTCAAAGCCAACTTTGGCTCCAAGCTGTTCGCGACAAACGTTATCGTCAAGATCCCTACACCGCTCAACACCGCAAAGATCACCGAGCGCTGCACCCAGGGCAAGGCCAAGTACGAGCCTAGCGAGAACGTTATCATTTGGAAGATCGGCCGCTTCACAGGTCAAAGCGAGTATGTCCTCAGCGCGGAAGCGATCCTGACAAGCATGACGGAGCAGCGCGCGTGGAGCCGACCGCCGCTGAGCATGAACTTTAGCTTGCTCATGTTTACGAGTTCCGGACTGTTGGTGCGCTATCTTAAGGTGTTTGAGAAGAGTAATTATTCGAGCGTCAAGTGGGTGCGGTACATGACGAGGGCAGGATCATACGAAATAAGGTGAGTATCCCAGGTCTTTTTTTTTCGCCAGACTATGCTAACGAGGCAGATTTTAAATGCATATAAGTGGTAGAACATGTACGGCGTTATGGTATATCCCGGCAAAAGTCGAGCGGGCGGTTTCTTTAGCTTCACAGTCCAAGTTTATAATTGCATTTGTCCCTCCGTGACTCACTCATCTTCTACCACCAACACTCTGACACCCTGAAACTTGCCTCTATCCGTGCCTTCTTGTTGGGTCTTGATAGCGGTGTCAATCAAACACGCAAAGAGATACGATGGATGCTCCTCATCCCATCCCAGGGCGGCAAGGTTTGTCGCTTCGACGTAGCTTCTCGAGATGGCGTTGATGATATCGCCTGGTCGATCTTCGTCGTCGGTGTTTTTCGTTCGTAGTCCTTTCCACAGAGCGTCACGCTTCCGGATATCGTCCATTTTAACATTCTGTCTTCTGCACTGCTTACACCGCCCGGCACACTCATCTACTAGGTACAGCACCTCGAGATCTTTCTGGATCGTGCACGCAAAGAAGGCAATCTCCTCAAGGCCCAACTCGCCGTATAAGCCTGTCGCCCACGTCTCGCTTACATCGATGGCTATCTTCTTCGCACTTCGCAAGGCTGACGCTAGCTCAGTTGACCACTGGTTCTCGAGGATGTCCTTGATGGGCGGAGGACAGAGAAGTGTCTCGGTGGCTAAATTAGAATGGTCGGGTGGATCTTGGCGAATGCGCAACATCAGGACATCCGACGTCGGGACAGGAATCTTTTGGCCACGACCAGGAAGGCAGATCTCGTTCATAGCCTCTCTGGTCCCTGTTTCTCTGACTGTCCGCTCCGTGAGACGACTGATCAGCTTCGATGTTGTGGTGGCGTGATACATGCTTGGATCAAACACGCCCTTTGGGCCGATAGTGTCCATACGGTCAAGAAACACCTTATTTCTATACTCTTTCAACTTTTCCTCTCCTTCTTTATTATTCCTCAATGTCGCAAATGCTTTTTCGGTGCGTTTGTCCCCTTTCCATGACGGATAACATACGTCAAAGATATGCATGGCCGGTCCGGGGTGCACATAGGTCTGCCATATCTTAATCTGAAGTTCCAGCGGGAGGTTTGCAAAGTGTCGAAATGCCATTTTAGATGTG
Source organism: Fusarium goolgardi (assembly GCA_014899075.1). Classification (NCBI taxonomy): domain Eukaryota; kingdom Fungi; phylum Ascomycota; class Sordariomycetes; order Hypocreales; family Nectriaceae; genus Fusarium; species Fusarium goolgardi. Next base: position 7,610 of record JAAVUI010000130.1, on the reverse strand, counting down.
GAGAGTTTGTTCATGTTTGGTGTTTTCGTTCTCGACACGATTGCCTTATGTATTGTTGTCGAGTGTTGACCTTATGGTGATCCATCCCACGTCAGCGCGATAGCGCCCATAAGGGATATCAGCACTAATATATGGATGTCTTGTGTCGAGCTCTATATGGATGACACCTTGGTAAAGCTGATATAATACATTGGCGGGGGCTAATCAGGTATGTACGTTCGAAATAACTACGTGTGCCGAGTTCTTATGCTCATCTGACTCTTGTGCTGATGTTGTCGAGATGTGGTCTCTTGGGACGCAGTCATGTCAGCAATTACTGTTTCAAACTGGTGCTACATAGCGCTTGTTTGACAGCCGCTGGGTGCTGTCGGAGACCTGGCTCCTTTAGTCTGTTCGTAATGGTCTATTGAACGATATTGGTCAATTCCCATCAGAGGATGCACCTGCTCTTCAAATACATCGGTGCCATTTCAATCATATCACCTCGGTGTATAATCGACCTTGGTGGGAAATCTTGGGGGTTGTTTGTGCACATCGTGGTAAGACAGTGATGGAGCGAATGCGATGTACGAAGAGGGCACCTGGCGAAAGTTCAGTTGACAAAGCCAAGCCGTCTGCAAACCATTCGCTCCATTGCCCCCGACAATAGGCCACTCAGCTCCTCTGGCACAGTTGTCTTTTGGTCAAAATGGACTCCTTCGCTTCGGGACAACAAAACTGCAAGGGGGGAGATAAGTTTGTCGCTTCGATGAACGCCAAGAGCCTGGTTGCGGTCCGATTCTTTGAGTAGGTAGGCGAACTTTCTTGACTCCCTGAGTTGCGTCATTCGGCCGGCGGTTAGTCCCTCAAGAACTGTCTATTCGTCTTCCATCGAGCAGAGGGACAGCAGCACCTTGATCGGTTCTACCGACATGAATCAAGATCCCAGTGGTCTCCTTACAACCGTCCCTGTACGATGCAACCCATAGAAACAAGGAGTTCAAGTCAGTTGCACGATTTCCCGGGAGCAGCTGCGGTCCCAGAAATGCCCGGGCACACTCGGAGGCCTCAGGTGGGACTATAGTCTATATCCCAGATAAATCATTTCTAGAGGGTGACAAGTTTCGGCGTCTGCAGCATGTAGTGACTAATACTGATTGAGTATGGCAGTATTGCGAGAGATTGACTCGCAGATCGCCAGACTCTTTGACGTCCACGGGACGTCTGTGTTGAGGTACCCAATGCTGTTCTGTCGAGACAGGGACTAGACTAGGAGGATACACTCCGAAGATCAATCGTACGATGAGGCTCATGGCCTCTTCCTGTGCGGAAAATCTCTTACATACCATTGGGCCATGTTCAAGACGGCGGCGTTTGGGTTCTGGGCTTAAGCGGGCCTAGACCTGGCTGTTGGACAACGACCAAGATAGATCAACAACACCAAGCCACCCTGATTGAGCTCACAGTCAAGACGTATGGGCGTAAACTCTAGTATTTCGATCGTGTTCAATGCTGGCGATTTAGTTATGGCTTTTCGGTTCTCCATGTGGTAGTGTTACTATCCCATGAGATGATCCCATGTACAAAAGCAACAATACACCTTTTCTCCTTCGACTGCAGAGACACTACAGAGTAGGTAGAATTCCAACTGCATTCCTCGGACGGAATCCCGATCCAATCTAAGAGCCTCCAATGCCGCCAAGCTCCAAAGTCTCCATAAGAAACGCAACCGTGAAACAAAGTAGCGTCCCCACGAGAGAGCCATGTGTTTAGTGAGACATGAGTAAGCAGACCATTTACACCACTTAGTACGAAATGCATGGCAAACACATCATCAAATTGCACAATCTCCGCGGGCCAATTCCGGTTTGCTCTCTTTTTTTATTTGCCATACTTCCGTCTCTCGGTTATGCTATATACGTTACATCGCTTTTCTTCCACGTACCTAGTTTATACAAAGCGAAAGCGAACGCGAAGACCTGATCTTAGATGCAACTTTATAAGCGAAAAGTTCTCAAAAGCTTGATTCATAATAAACTCCAATCCACCAGAACTCTCCACGATGTGAAAAGTTCCTGTCCCCGCATGAATATGAGACCGCCGTGTCACTCCAGCTTCAGCTCGGTCCATCGAGAAGGAGGAGAAGAAGAAGATACACCGTTATGAACCGAGAGATGCGGTCAAGACCTTCCGCATTGACTCAACTCTGACTGAGCGAGACCCTGAGCGAGATCGTATACTGGATCCCAGTCACTTTTGTTTCCATGAATCGGGCGTTTTGTCCGGCTTGTAGCTCTTGAGGACAAATCCCGCCTCGCCCATTGGACCACCCCCTTCCAGGCAATGCTGCATCGTCCGAGTTATTTGCTGAAAAGACCTGGGCTAGACATTTGCTGGCTAGTGTTCCCGTTGCCAGCTTCAGCCCTACGGATATAGTGCAGTGTCAGGCTGAGCTGTGCTGTGCTGTGCTGTCTTATACGTCAACCGGTCTGTCCATCTCTGTCATTAACGTGGGCTGTAGTTTTGTGGTACAAGAAGGAGGAAACATAAAGAGGGTCGTTAATCTCTTCTCGAATCTCATGGTTATTCTGCGAGATTTGAAGTTGTTGGTCATTCTGTGGTCTGGCACAGAGCTTTCACTATATCATCAAGTTCTCTCGACAGTCTTGACTCAAGATATTGATATCTTGAAAGACTAAACCTGACATTATCCAGCATATATATCGGCAAGAACTCAGGCATCATCTACTTGCCCTACTCGTCCAGCCGCGGCCCAATAGCATATAGGTACCTACAGCCGCATTGTGATATCATCCATCTCCTTCCTCTGCAGAGTCAGGTCATTACCTCCAACACACTACAGCATCCATCTTGTCTAGCAGAAACACAGCACAACTCTCAAGACCACCAACCTGTCCCGATTACGCATTCCAGATCTCACATTTTTCCTCTGCTCGATCGTATCCAGCTGAAGCACCCTCCCGAGACATACATATACACACATCTGTACAACAATACAATGTGCATCACCAACTACATCCACTACCATCACATACCCCCCTGTGACCGCCCCATTACCTACAGCTACCATTACACATTCTGCGCCGCAGCCCACTACGACCCCATAACCAGTCAGCCCCTCGAGCCTTGCGACAGCGTCTCTACCAGTTCCTACGGCGATCTCAACAACCCGTGCTCCATGAGCCAGTGCATGGTCGACCGTCGCTGCAGCTCAGGAAAGTGTCGGCTCGAAGACCTCAACGGGAGGTGGGTGTGTTGCATGTGTAGCAGAGTAGGCAACTCGAGCGTTAGGTGCCTGAATGTTCGATCTGCGGAAACTATGACTGTATGCACGCATCAGGTATGCGAGAACTGCACAGAGGACAAGACATGAACGGCGCCAGAGTCCGAAGAATATCGGGGTATGCGTGGAGTTCGAGATTTTACTCGTAGCCCATGTCTCAGCTTCGAGTATAGTTCGACGTTGTGGCATATGCAGGCAGGATGTAGCCGCCACGATGTATACATGTTCCCCTCGTGGCGTTCAATTATGGCAAGTCTATTATTATCTCTTTCTCCTTAATATTACCACATCTGTTTTGCTGACTACATCCAGACTCGACGGCCTATGTTTCCATTATTAGCTCTTTTGCGAGCCACTCGATGACTCCCAACTTCTGCAAAGAAATGGGCTACATACAAGAGATGAAGAACAAAATACAATCCCAAGTAACACTCCTCAACCAAAAGGTTTAAACAACCGATCGAGCGGTTTCACAGTAATAGACGTCTTTGCGACCTCGAAAGGGATTCTCTCTTTTTCCTCTGACGATATATCGACAACCCATAATGGTGGAAGCAATCGTCATCAGCTATGCTACGAAACCCAAGCCAATGCGCCCAATAAATTCCGATCTCCAAGCTTGTCCGCCCGACTTCAGGCTTCTTTGGGAGATATGGAAGCCATGTCCGCCCTCGGGATCTATCGCGGTTGGAGTTGCGCTGCTATTTCAGGGTTGTGCTGGAGAGATCAAGGAAAGGGTAAGGAGAGCCGGTTTGACATGTCAGATCGAAACGCTGAAGGCTATTGGGATACATAAAACCCAGATATCTTCGGTCTTTGCATGAATAAGGTAGATATTATCATGAAGAGTCATGTCAGCAGCCATACTATCGATCCTATCATCATCCATTGATTCAGCAACCAATCCACCTCGCTTCGATCAGCATATCAGAAAATGTGCCAGCAAATCACTTTCCGTCTCGCATGCGAACATGTCTCAACGCACATAAGATACTGCGTGGTCGGTCTCTCGCACCGCCGCGCCTGCAGCAACACCACCAAGCAATCCATCCCATACCCTCCCCCGTCTGGCTACACGCTTCCCAAGTGTCCGCTTGCAGACTGCCCCTTTGAGACCAAGAACCAGGCATGGGACTGCTGCTGGTGCGGCAAAACGTGGAATGTAGGCGGGCGATGCAGCTGTGTCATGATAGGGGAGGGGGCCACGTATCGGTGCGAGCATATCTGCTGCCAATCTTGTATGCCTTCCAGAGAGTATTTCTCCTAGAATGGCATGCAATACTAGTAGAGCAGCGTGGAGGATGATACCCTTGATGACGTTTGGACCTGACATTTGGACCGATTCTGTACCTGTTATTCTCAAGAGATAGGATAGACTGATATCAATCTAATGACGCTCTTATGCCATCTCAAAACCCGGTCCACGTACTGTAATGACCCTCACGAACACCTCCTCACTAACTGGCGAACTCAACTCCACGAATTACAAGCATTATCCCAGTCCTGAATCAACTTGGGTACTTGTCTTGTGACCATTGGCTTATTCCCAGGTGATTCCCAGGTGCTTCCGAGGCTGGCATATCGCGTTTCACCAGATTATGTCGCAAGCCAGGGGGTCTAAATCGAGATTGACCTGAGCAGTCAGTAGATCATGTTGGTAGATGCACAAGATATGGTGGTGCATGCTTGGCCCAACCACACACGTATCCAAGGACATACACTTATTGTCTTGATCGTAATACGATCATCACTTTTATCACACCTCAAGATCACTAATCTTGATAAACCAGGCTGCCGGGTTCATCACATCTCGCCAACCACCGATCTCGCCAAGTCCATCTTGTACCACCAAACTCCACAACTCCATCACATACGGCCCGCCTCACTTCTTGTGGCGTCCCATAAGCTCATGTCGCACGAGAAAATCATCGAATCCAACATCCAGGAATCCCGAGACATCTAAGACCTTAGGTAAAGAATTCTGCCGCATCGAGGACTTGGGAAGACCAAAAGCTGCAACCCTGATGATGCAACGTTCAAAAAAGATGGGCAACACGATCGATGGTAATAGCTGGGGTGATGCAATGCAGACGCCTCAGAGGGAGTATGCAAATTGTGTGGTTGGTATCTGAATGTGCATTTGTGAGGTCTCTGGTGATGAGAATTGCTTCGCTGAGAGGGAGACTAAGCCTGCGGTTGGACTCGGTCATGGGAGATGGCAATCTATCGAGCTGGTAATCAGGCTGGCTGCTGTCTGTGTATAAATAGGCCCAAGATGAAGCAGTCCAGAGGCATTCCGGACTTGAATCAACAGAGTCATCCACTGCTCATTCCTCAAGACAGTCACAATGTGTCACGGCCATCCTCGACACCACCCCTGCGCCCATACATCCATCAACTGGCACTACTGCCCGTCGGCGCTCATTGATCTCGAGACGGGCTATGAGACGCCTTGCAGCAAGATGTCCTTCGCGGCAGCCCAGCCCACAAAGTCCGACTGTCCTCTCCAGAACTGCCAGTTCAAGAGTAAAGGTGGCAGCTGGACGTGCTGCGCATGCCAGCAGGGTCCCAACACTCAGGGCTGGTGCACCAAGTCCCTGAGCAGGCTGACCATGAATCCCGAGTCCTTTTCTCTTGAGACTATAGAGACCACGTGCGACCACGGGTGTTGCAGCAAGTGCGTACGATACGGTAAGTACCAAAGCTTCAGATGGAGTATCTAGTACATGTAACTGATGCCTCTCTTCCCAGGCCCAAGCTGTGATACTTCTTCGCCAGAAATGGCCTTTCCAGAGATACGAAAGGGTTCTGCGCCGCGCAAGTTCGGGTACAGCAGCGCCACCAAGTCCCATCGTCGAGAATCTGCCTTCTCGCCGCCTGTGTCGGAGGAGGACTCTACACCGTCGCCATCTTCGTCAAAGTCTAGCTCTAGCAGCTCGAGATATAAGCTTGATTTGGAGTATACCTCAAAAAAGGTCAAGTCAAGCAAGAAGAGGCACAGAAGCAAGCGGTAGAAGTCATCTGTATTGTTTATGGTGGTGATGATGGTGATGATGATGTTGGTGAATGCATGTTTTTGTGAATAGATGGGTTGCCTGTTCTGGTCAGCACGTGAAGGAAGGTGCGGACATGATCAAGTTGCTGTTGGCATTGGTGGCAGTCGCACTCGCACTCTCAGCAAATAGGTATTTAGTGTTCAATCTTATCTCTTACAGACTTTAACTTAGTACCTACTAATCTGAGACTCGACATCTACATCGATCTACGGTCTAACTAGTCGATACTTTACCTCATTCTCAAGTTATTCACATCTCCTGTCCGTCTCGGCTCTCGCCTCGCAAACCAGCCCTGATTGAATAAACTTTTATAGTCAAAACCACCGTCAAATCAATCAGTCCACTCTGCGGCCCGAGAATGAGATACGCCCGAGCGAAAAGAATCTAGCTATTATTGGCTCTTTTTAACAGTCCGTCTTGACGATAGCGTCGGGGCTTCTCTCTATGTACTATCCTAAACTGCATTAGACTACATATTCATCTGAAAAATGACAAGAGGAGACGGGTGATGATGATCTGCGACGGGCTGAAACGTCAGCCAATAGTCTGAATATGTATGCATTTGCCTCGGTAGTAGCCTGGTAAGCCAAAGACGAACAAGATGTTGAGGCCTGACACAAGAGTTGATGGTCATATAATATGTGCATTGGGCATTAGTATTATTACTGGGAAGTACGTAGTAATATTCGCTACAGAGTATGGATGGACTCGAACTCTTCCAATCTTGAGGCTCCATCTTGGTCGCCAAGACAGTAAGTAATCTTCAAGACGGCCTAGAACCCACAAGCCTAACCTAGATGGATGGATGGCTATTAGATGGCTTGAGTTTCATGACGATTTAGGTAGTCAACGACAGTTTCGGCGACGCCTTTGATGAACCAAAATTACTCTGGGCTTTTACTTGTCACGATGAACTTCTGCCACTCGGTTTCATCAAAAGCCAAGCTTAGTTATGAAGTGTTGTACCTGGGCCGAGATGTACATGGCGACAAGTCACAGCTGAGGTGATCATCTTTAGGTAGGATAGGATAGAATGTGATCTATCTCTTTGCTGACAGCCATTGGATTGCAATACGAGACACAGTTACGGATACTATTATCTGCAATGTGAGCACCTGAATTCAGCTTACATACTTTATTATTGCTTAGTTATCTGCCGCGTGGAAGTTACAGATTGAACTTAATGCATGATACTAAGTTCATCCCCTCCAATACAAACCACGTGTAATGCCAGGATCATCATCACATTAGCCATGTGCCTCCCCCCCTCC
>JAAVUI010000129.1:0-25897 GCA_014899075.1 Fusarium goolgardi | reverse complement strand
GAGACCTAGCAGAAGGAAGAGGCCTCGAAGGAAGAAGACCTATTAGGCCGAGGCATTTGCCTTGCCTAGGATGACAAAGTCAGCATCGGTCTTGTAACCCGTTGGTTACGTCGAATGGGTGGGAGTTATTCCATCAAGACGCACGCGAGGCTGAAGTCTTCACCGAGGTCAAAAGCGACTCCACCTACGTTGACCAACTTATTCGTTGGCGACGCAATGGCTTCCAGGCTTCTATCAATCAGCTCTTTACTGATCCCGGGTGTCGAAGCATCTATAAAAGGGATGCTTATTTTTCTCGAAAGCTTGCTGAGGAGTTTCGACGGCCTCTCATCACTCTTGTCCATCTCATTGGTTCGGGACTATCCATCATGAACTCGCCCAGAATCGCGTAAGTTTACGTTCCTATGTGACCTGTCGTTGCATGTTTATATCCAGACTGACCAAGAGCGTAGCCTTTGTTTCATGCTTTGGTACTTGTTTCAAATGGTCAGGACCTACCGATCTTTTCTTACCCCGTTCCCTTGGGTTAGAATAAGGGACCTTTGGGTCGCCATCGCTATGGAGTATTCGTACTTCATTCTTGACTACTATGGTCTACTTAATGTGAGCCGAGAGGGTTGGTTGACCCGTAATGATAAGTGAGATACAATGAATATAGAACTTCTATCTTGGAGCAACTCTATTTATAGATTATAACATGCTTTACTCAATTGCGAATAATTTATTTCCTCATTACATTCTGTTGATAGGTGATTTGGCTGCTCAATCGAGGCCAGTCAGACTGAAGTTATGTGTTACCTAACACGAGGCTGAGTATCAGGTAACTCGCCTACACGCCCCCATACACAACGCAAGTCAAGTGTAAAAATGCAGTAGCAGCAGGGCTTAGCACTGCAGCTAATGTAACGTCAGCAAATAGTGTACAGTCCAGCTGATTCAGGCGAACCTACATTCAAGGCAGTCTGACCAATTACAAAATGCTCACATAATACTGTTTTGCAATATTAAAAGGTCAACGCCCCCAATTCGAGACCTATGCAAAATACTAAACATCAAACCAGATTATTCGCAATATCTTTCGACTACGAGTAGCTTCAAACAACCATGGGAGACGTCGAAAACGGGGCTGTCGCTGCACTCGGTGCTCTTCTTGGTTATGTCGGCGCCGAGGCTGCGACTACTGCGCCATTTGAGCATTTACTCTGGCCGCAACGACATTTGGACAATCTCTCGTGGCGCTCGGCAGCCATGGCAGCCTTGCTGATGCCCATGGGCGGCCCATTACACAAGGCGGCCCTGGAGACGTTTGATACACTGCACAGTCATGGTCTCTTCCGTGGTGCTTATCGCGGGCACATGCTGGGTACTGCATTTTTTAAGGACATGGGATGGACCTACACCATGCACGATATGGGAGTCAAAGGGGCACCAAAAGTAGTCCGGAATTGCATTTGGACGAGGGCCATGGGTCTGTTGAACCCTCCTCAGTTTGGCGACGAACGAAACCTCGTGGAAGCAGATCAGAAAGATCAAAAAGAGACGCCGCGCCAGACTTCAGTCAGAGCTTGGATTTCCTACTACCATCTGAGATTCAGTCAAGCGACGCAGGAAGATAAGGCATCTACACTACCATTTGTGCGCGAGAGCGTCAAGATGCCTGGGCCCCAGGTCTACCTATCGGTTCTGGCCACTGAGTCGTCAGCCATTGTCCTCGCCATTATATTAGTAATGATCTGGAAGACACCCTGGGCCACCCTATGGCTCGCGCCCTTGATATTACGCCTGCTCAGCACCCTCTTCGCCATCCACCGGGAACCCCTCGGATCTACCAAACTCACACCGCAGGACCACCCTTGCGACTTCGAAATACACTGCCCCGAATCCAACGGGGACTTCATAGTTCTTAGCGGCCCACCACCCCTCATACAACAGTTTATGCGACACTACGGCCATCCCTGCCGGAGCCGACCAAAGGAGATCCTTCAGCTGGCTGTGATCGTCGTACTAGGGTGCGTCTTTCCGTTGGGTCTATTGACCTCGACCCTTTTCATGCCTTTGCATCTGCAGTTCGTCTGGTTCGGTTATCAGATCTTTTTAGTCGCAGGACTACATGTTGCACGATACTGTCAGTTCTCAAGACAGCTGTCTATAGATGCAGCTATTGCAGACGCATTTACACAAGGTCACAGGTTTAATTCCTATGGTGAGTGCTCTTTGCTTTTCGGCCATACAAGGTCGGGCTCTGAAACACTCAAGGTTGACTTGAAAGTTAAATCTTATGGCAAATATGCAGAAGGGAAAGAAGCAGTACAGGATCTCCTCATGAACAACGAAAAGGATGTTGAAGAAGCTATTGCAACTAAGCAACAGTGGAGGTATTCGAGCAAAGATACGAATGTAGACTAAGTATTTATTGGAAGAAAGGACATAGCGTCGTGCATACGTTCAATGCATTAATACTGTGTGATAGATGCTATTGTGGAGGGTTTTGAAAAGATCTGGATTGATGAGAAGGTGATGTTACGGTTGTACAATAAAGACATTGTTATTAGATTTTTTATTACGATACCTGTTGATGGTGTGGTTGTTATGTATTCAGATCAGGGGATTCAACTAGAATAAGAGAACACTTGACATTGCCGAGTGACTGAAAGTCCCGCATTGTCTGGACGCAATATTTTTCAGAATACAGACGTGTTGAACACTGATTGGACCTGTTGCACGCATAGCCTCAGCCCGCCTGCTTACTAAACATGGTTTTGTTGAATCGGGCTCGGGAAGTCAGCAAGTCGTCAGGATGCCAGTGAGAGGGGTGGAGTTGTTTCTAGACTCTGACTTTTGTTTCCCTATTTGAAACATTTTGTTCATGTACCAACACGTCCATTGGATGTTTCAGGTGTCTTACATGTAACTAACGGACCCTCACTCGCAGCTTATTATGACCCGCCCTAGGAAGAGAAAAGACTCAGCGAGTCAGTGGAGCGATGACTGTCTTTGGCCTCGTCGACTGCTTCATGTAGCTTCCATGACATCCTATCCCTGGACTCCAGGTAACAAGTACGGATCTTACAAAGAGCCCTATTACAATGCTATTTCCTATACCTGGGGACGATTCCGATACAAGGAGCATCAGCCAGAATATGACAAAACACGTCCCCTCGCCGTCAACGGCGTGAGTTGGCCACTACCGCGGGTGCATCCGTCTCATTTCACTGCCGAGGAAATGAAGGAACTTCTCAAAGCTACTACATGCCCAGAGGACCAAGGTTATGCAGTTGACTTCATATGGCTCGATGTTGCCTGCATTGATCAGACAAAGCCTCACACGCCAGAATACTACAGTGAAGTCGGCAGACAAGCCAGGATATTCCAAGGTGCGACGGAAGTGGTGGTTTGGCTCACGACTATCGACAGCAAGCAAATGATAGAGTGGTGGAAACGAATGAGCACGATCAAGGCTCCACTTAAACAAGTCCTAGTTGGGAGTGATGAAGACTATGATGTCAACGCCTGGTTGAGACGAGTTCTAGTGGAGTTTCAAGAACTGAGAAAAGACCCATGGTTCACTTCTTTATGGACACTACAGGAGGCGTTTCTCTCTCCATATGCTATTATTCTACTGAGGGACGGCCAATCTTTCTTCAGATGCGTTCACGATGTCTCCTCCGGAGGATACTTGTCCCATCTAATCACCGTGTGTCAGAAGATGTATAGCTTCCTTGATCAGTTTCAAAGATCTGTGTCTCGGAAGGCTACGTTTGACCAGACAATATTTGATGCTGTCAAAGCCGAGATTGGAGCATTTGGATTCCTTGAAGGCTTCAGCGAAGGAACATCTATACTCAGGTCGCTCGAGCTCGGTTTTGACACTGACTCATCATGGATGGGCAATCCATTGATGCTTTTACAAGCTTCATCCCGTCGAACGTGCTATGAGAAGACGGACCGAGTAAGAGGCATCATGCAGGTTTTCGGGCTTCAACTAGGTGAATCAGCCCCTGACCACGTCCCGGGGAAGACCTACAGTCTGTCTGAACTCGAGGATCAACTTGCATCCGAATTGCTCCGAATCTACCCTATTTCTAGTCAATTGACTATCCAAGATCGATCTTGCCCACCTCGAGGAGCGTGGAGAGTCAACTCAAAGATGACCATGATGCGCTTTTCCGAGCTTCTGTGGCGACAGATGATCAATCAGGACGGATCATCAGTTGACGAACGAAGCATTGTGGCAGCCTCAAATGGTGCGACACTTGAGGCCGCCGAATTTGAAAATGTGCTCATGGCAAGCTTTCATGGCAGTTTTACCAAGATGAGCACGTACTTCAAGGTTATGGAGAGATGTATTGGATCTGGTACTATAGAGCTTGAATTGGAACACAAGTTCAATGATGCTATACAGGGAGCATTTCCAGAGGATGTTTTATCGCGGACTCAGAAACTCTCATGGCTGACAGGGCAGTCCGGAAGCCGCAATATCGGCATTCTGTTCCTTGGGCTTGTCGGGTCACCACCCAATGCGCCCAAGCTTGCAAATGTGTGGTGTAGATGGTGTATCGGGTTGATCTTGTGTCAGGAACCTGATCGAGGAGACGTTTTCGAAAAGGTCGGCGTAGTTACCTGGGACCTGGAGGCTATTGGACTAGTAGGAAAGGAGAGGAGGCCTCGGCCTACTGATGTAGTGCCAAATGCATCTCAGTACATACTCGTAGAGGGTCCTGGCTGGACTCCCTTGACTGGATATTTCGGATAATAGATTAATGAAAACTAAATTTGTATTTGAACCAATACGTTCAACCACCAAGCATTACGCTTTCATATATTTCGACCCCTTTTGCACTCCTATGAAGAAGGGTGTTTAGACTACCTAGCCAAGAGTGGAAAAATAAATTAACCGTCGGCCAAATAATTCGGTTGTTATGTGACTCCTAAGCTACATAACGCTTGTGGGGCTTTATGACATTCGATTGGAAGAAGCACTGCCAAACTCTTAACAGAATAGAGGTCTCTGGTTGGATTTATGCAAGTTTTAGTTTACCCCACAGGCTTTATGAAGCCTTAGGAGATCCATAACCCGAAACCCAAGACTCAAGACCCAACATCAGATCTGAGACTAGGCATGTACAGGAGAACAGTATACCGAAGTAAGTTAAGACTCTTCAACCGAAAACTCGCTTCCTGTTTAGTTCAATCAAAACTGAGAAAGAGTTAGACAGTATAGATAAGTGCCACATTTGAGTGCTTGTGTCCCTCATCTTCGATAGCAACTATCATATTCTCATTAAATAACATACTGTGCCATGGTTTTTCCTCCACCAGCAAATGCATCTATATTACCCTTAGGTATGATAATTAAGTCAGTTGACTCGGGTAACTATTTGCTCAATGAAATTATAGAGCCACTAGACTCTATCACCATCGCTGAATTCATTAGCAATGAATCTCATGGTCGACTCTCCTTTTCTAAATCTCGAAACCCATATACTTGTGGCATTACAGGCAAGTCTTATACCTCGATTTTGAATACTCTAAGACAATCTCAGTCGGAAACCACTAAAAGTATCTAATTCTTGATATCAAGATCGACTACATTCCCGTCACCCACGCGGTTCATCGATTGAATGGCATTGTCACTCCTGTCAGTGCCACTAGCTCAGCTTCGGAACTCGAACAACAGCTTCGTTCGTCCGGTGCAAAGGCCCTTATTACATGCGGACCCTTTCTTCAAGTAGTCCTTGAAGCAACCAGAAGATGCGGTATCCCAGACACTCATGTCTTTCTCCTTCAACTTTCCAACCAAGAGTGCACGGCGCCCTTTAAAACTATACAGCAGCTGGTCGATTGTGGCAAACAGCTACCAGAGGTTCCGCAGTTTAGATGGGTCCCACCGATCAGCCAGCTCGACTGCTATAAAGATGGCAAAGGAATGGTCCCAGACAATATAAATCCCGAGGGAAAAACAATTTCCAGTTTCAGCCCACGTATCATGGGCGTAGAGGAAATCATCGGACCAGACTCTGCGTCATGTGGCTCGTGCATCATGCTCGAGTATGAGGACAGAGCTCGCGCATTCCTTGCAGTCACTGGCGCCAAGTCGGGCATAGAACTCTCACTGGAAGGTATGAACGCGCTGATAGATGGCAGGGCTGAGGCTCTTGGCCGTATCGATGTCACTGCCACGCCTGTGGCTCTGCTGAACTGTGGTCTCGTTAGTACATTTGGACAAGGCATTGACCTCTGATTTAGAGTAGTTACTGTTCCTCTAATGTTATCATTTGCCTTTTAGATCCTAGTTGCCTTGGGATGTTATAGCAGAACAAAGAACCTGCGCAATGTAGCTCGACCAGATGAACAAAGAAGAGTTGAAACGATACGTCGATGTACATGGTAAGAAACGGCATCGTAACTTTACGGTATATGACCAAAACAAGCCTGCGGTAGTCTGCGGTTATTGACATGCTGCTGTTTTCGGCTTATTTGTAAACGACCAGGATCAATCTCGAGACGACAGTTTGGTAATTCTTGGTTGGTACTTCTCATCAATAAACACAAGAAAGAGATTCAAGTTTGTGGGCACAAACGCCGTCTTCCAAAAGCCAAGAGGATTTGTGATGTTTACTGATTCATGGAGAAGAAGCGTTATTGCTCTAGGGTATTGAGACCCATCAAAGATTCAATAGTCTGTATCAAGCTTAAAACAATTGGACGCTAAGAGTAAGCTTCAGGGGTAAACAATATTGGAAATTCAAGCCGAGCACGCTAACATCCAAATGCACTTACTTCCGATCCATATTAACCACATGCCTGACCAATCTCAAGTCCAGACACATTTTAACCGGTGTTGGTCGAAGCAGGCATTCGTAAAATACAGAAACTATTGAATGGCTAGTATGAATCTATCGATCCTTCAGAAGCAACTCCAAACTTCTCAGCTGCCAAAAAGTCGCTAATCTACAACAGATTTAGACTCATATTTACAATTTTGGCCTTAGTCTTGGCTTTGTCCAAATGGTACGATTTGATGATATTTTCCCCTGAAATTCCGTATTCACCATATATATATTGTGGACCTCCCCCAGGGACCCTTCCCAAATCCCATCCCCAAATTCACCAATTTGTGAATTAGTCACTCGTTTAAAATGGTTTCGCTTAAAGCAATTGTAGTCGCTTATGCGGCGACAAACATTCTGGGTGTTAACGCAGGTCTTTGTCGTCCATCGACCAGGACTTCTCTAACCTCGTCTGGCGCTGAGACCCAGACCTCGTCCTCGCTCGTTCCATCTTCTACCGTGGACAATACCGCCATCCCAACTGACACGACATCAAAGAATACTATCTCTTCGGCTGACGGAACAACTGCCAACGATCCTACGACATCTGGAAGCGCAACTTTGTCCACTACTGAAACTCCCAGTTACCTTACGTCTTCAGGCACTCTGACAACATCGGATACTGCAATTCCAACATTATCGACTATTGTAACCTCAGACACCCAAGTATCCGAGGATTCCACGACTTCTGGTAGTCCCAGCACGTCAAGCGATGTCACGATCTCTATTGACCCGACGACCTCTGGTGACTCCGATTCTTCCACGGAGTCTGTTGACCCCACCACGTCGAGCAACCCTACGACAACTACTGGTACTACAATATCTGTTGAAATTACAACTCCTGTTGATTCCATGACATCTCTTGAGTCCACCATAGCCGCTGATACTACAGCAACTCTCGATACCACAACAACTGCCGATACCACCACCGCTGTTGATACCACTACAACCGCTGATACTACCAAAACTGTCGATACAACAACGACTTCTGAAGAGCCTACAACTACAACTTCAGTCTGTATTGAGCCCACCGAAATGCTCAGACAGCCCGGCTTTGAGCCCTCGGCTGATGGAAACGTCTGGGGATTTTACTGGGGCGGCGGCTATATTAGCAATGATGCCGGAAAGGCTCGAACAGGTGACGGGCTAGCGTATGTCAAGTATCCCTCTATTAACGACTTGAGCTAACTATGACCAGAGTTCTTCCTGTCCCCGACGGACAGGAACGACGCATGGAGCAGCGCGTACACATCGTGCCAAATACAGAGTATACAGTCAGCTTCTACTACGCTGTCTCAAACCCGCCATCGTTCGAAACCCAGTGCTTCCTGTTTGCTACTTTCGATTACTATACGACATTGGCCCAAGTGCCTCTTCCATCCGATACAAACTACCACCTGTATTCGGCCAGCTTTATTTCAGCAGACAACTTGGATCCGGCTATCGAAATAGGAGTCTCTTGTCCCCAAGCAAACAATGGCTACACTGCTACAGTCTACATCGATGATGCATCGGTTATGAATGCTAAGGCCTGCGATACCACTCCTGTTGACCCTAACGATCCCCCCAAGTCCACCCTTCTCGTCCCTGAACAACCGGAGGCACCTCGCTGCCCTGTGAATGTTGCTCGAGTTCCGGGTTTCGAGCCTGAGGACGGTAACCAGGCATGGGCATTCTACAACAACGTGGGAGAGTTTGTGCAAGACGCATCTAATGCTCGAACCGGAGAGTGGGAGGCGTAAGTCTATACCCACATTCTCAAATTAACAAGCTAATCATCACCAGGCTCTTCCCCAGCGGAACCATGCAGAACGCAATCTTCCTTGAACAACAGTTTAGTGCTCAGGATCTTGAAGCCGGCGAGATATACGATTACCATTTCTTTTGGAAGCCCAAAACACTACCTGACAATGGACGCTGCTACATATATGGTGGTTACAATGATGCTGTTGGATTCACTGCTGCTGAAGTTAAATTTGGAGCAACTTCGTCAACTGGGTACACTATTTTCTCAGCTCGCTTCGCCATGCCAGCTGGTGACCTACTCCTTCAAATTGTCTTTTACTGCAATTACAACAACGGCAATCAACAACTGGGATCCATCTATGTCGATGACACAGCACTGATCAAAGTTGGTGGCTGCGAGGCATATCCTGTGACGGGGGCACTCATTGAAAACCCTAGTTTCGAGATCCGAGCGACTGAAGACAGTTCCTATGCTTGGTTTGGCACCAGTGGCATGACTATCAAGGCTGGAAGCACATCCGATGGCCCCTCACCTAACAACGGTAACAACTACCTGTAAGTACTTTCCCCTCAGATTCCTCAATACAGTATTCTAACTCAGCATAGATACGTTCAACTTAAATCCACGACGAAATCGGCCACACTGACCAAACCGCTGGCAAAGTCCTTGAATTCAGGTCAATCATACACTCTTCAGTTTAACTGGGCGGCTGGGTCATCGTATACACCCGGTGATTGCTCATTCACAATCGCCTTTGGTTCGGTCACTCAAGTCCTCGGACTAGACGACTCCATCGATGCGTATCAGTATCAACAGATCGAGTCCAGTTTTACGGCGGCTGAACAGGTCAAGTTGATGTCTCTCACTGTCTCCTGCTTAACCACTGCTGTTGATTTTGCACTTGATGACTTTCTCCTACAGTAAATGACAAAGATCATGACTAGCATGGAACCCTTCTTTCATATACTACCTATTTTATATATTTCGTAGATGCTTCTTTTCAATATCTTACTCTTCTATTCTTACATTTATTTAGCTCAATCAAGATTGGCAATGAGTAGCACCTAAGAATCCTCTATAGTAGTGTGAGCTTTTACGTGCACAAGACTAGATAGGCTGTGCGAGTTGTGCAAGTGGGCGGGGTTGGTTATAAACGATGATCACCAGGTATGTAATAGTCTATGGCGCACATCGTTTCTTCAGACACGTCGGCGCCAAGCTTTGATTTGATTTCACTACACACGCAGCATAGACACTCTCGTTAAAAGATGGGTCTTAAAGTGGGTTGTTTAGGCCAGAAGGAGTAATCTCGTTAACTCCGACAAGCTAAATCATAGCTATTATATGAATGGGCAGCTGTAGTCATTCTATGAGGTTGGATGGTATTTGAGCAATAGACATGAAATGTTTATTGAAGAATCAGTATCCAGTTGTTGATGCAATTTCCCGAAAGATGCCCAGTGACGTATGTCATGATATAGCCCATGACTAAAAGTATCATCCCTTTGCAATCTTCTCAGCTTCCTCTTCAGCCTCATTAACGATACTCTCAGTCTCGTCCTTGGTAAAAACATCCGTAAATTTGACCCAACTCCCATGTGCAAGTCCTGTCCCAGCACCGATGAGTAACCCGAGCCCAGCCGTTGGAATAGCCACGACGCCTGTCAACAATGCACCAACACCCATACCCAAACCACTCGCGACACCAGCTCCTATGCCAGTGCCCATCGCACCACCCTGTAGCCATCCCTTCTCGAGTCTCTCGGCTGTCTTCATGAGCTTGGCTGCTTTCTTGTCGATTTCCCTTGCTTCATGACGTATGTTTTCTGCTTGTTCGGGGTCTTCTTCCTTGTCTGCCTTGTCGTGGAGTTCGAGAGACTTCTCTTGTAGGCCCTTTGCTTCTTCGACTCTGCTCTGAATCTCTTTTATGATGCGGTCTTTAGTCTGGGATGAGCTTTCAGAGGGCGCTTCGCCATTTTGGCTTTCGCCCTTGGATTGGTTGGTAGACATGAATTGGGCGGGTATTGCGCCGGAGAAAATAGAGCCCAGTGCCTCGTTCATGGGTTTGTTAAGTACAAGGATGGCGATAGACGATGTTACTGTATTTATATAATAGACTAAACAAGTAGTCGATGATAAATAGTGGAATGTGGCTGGGAAGGAAACCTTGCTTTGAACTTGGAAATGGTACTTCTTTTATGAGATGTGGGGGTGGAGGATGATGACGTAGACTAGACTAGATAGTAATCCATTCCATGTAGCAGGATTTCGTGGCTGTACGTACGTAGTGATGCACAACTACCTAGGTCTCACAACATGATATTCCAAACGACAGCAAGTTACCTGTTGCATAAAGAAATAATTCTAATGTGCTAATAAAAGATAAGAAACAAGTATAAAGTTCATTTTCTCTACTCTGGCTAGAGTGAAACTGTAATACGTAGTAATAGATATTGAAATGGGTACCTAGTGCTATTCCTCATTAGAAAACCAACTATCTTCAGTCCCTGTTGTTACACTGCTCTTGTCTGACTCTGAGTCTCCATCAGCCTGATTGTCAGCTGACCCTCTTTCGCTTTCTTGAAACGTTTTTGGATCATCGAAAGGGCCCTTGAACATGAAGTCTTTATTACCAATCTCCTTCTCTTCCCAAAATCTAGCAGAAACTTCACAATTCTTCATCCGCACATCAACACTGAAAGCAGGATAGAGTTTGCCCTGAATATCAGTAAATGCCTGCCCTGTGAAATGGTTGTTAGAATACCCAAATCCGACGCACGCAGGCGAGTTCTGGACGCACCGATGATCTGCCCGTTCTTGGTGTAGAAGGCAGTATGTTTGTTAAAGTTGACACCGCAGCCGATCACATCACCCTGCCCGAACGTCGAGCCAAATAGAGAGCCAGTGGAGGAATTGGCCCCGCGGAAAGAACTTCCATCATCGCCACGATATCCCCATGAGCCGTTCATCCATCCAAGCTGAACACCTAGTGACGTTGTCTCATCGCAAAACCCAATAGCAAAGCGTCTTTGTAGTCAAGTATTGTCAGTCAAGTTACAACTGAGTACAATGACGTGCTCACCTCTTGTCATTATCCCCTTGGTACACGATAGTTATCTCGAAGTAGTACACATCATGTTTTTGCGGCCACATAGGATAGTCAGACCGAGCCAATGCTTTCGGGTGATCGGTTTTAAGTAGTGCGACTAGCAAATGAATCAGTACTCTTCTTCGCAAGTGATAGAAATACACCGAATTCAACTTACAGTTATTGGAAACCGTTAGTACCCTAGGATCTGCACCTCGGAGCAGTCCCATAGATAGGTCTAAATCATGCCACTTTGTTGGAAGCTTCACTGCTGGTAACGGATCAGCCACCTTTTGGCCGGACTCCATAATCGCGGCCTTGATGACTTCGTCGAGGTCAGGTCTGCGATACCTCAAAGCAGTATGCCTAGCTGTCCACCCGTCATCGTAGATCTGCAACTGGCTATACTTGATGTTATCAAGTAGCGTTTTGATCATGCTTGATTGACCTGATGCCACCGCTGCATTAATGGCACTTTGGAACCGACCGGGGGCTGAATTCAATTTCCTCATCACCTGATACACGTTGCTGAATGTGTCTGAGCTGGACTGTCGACATGCCCAATACAACGCATCGCGCTGTCTCATGTCAGTTTTGTAAAGGCTCGCACCACATTTGATCAGCTCCGAGGCCAACGGTTGGTAATCACGAATGATGGAGTATATCAATGCTGTGTTTCCCCACCGATCTTGCAGGTCGAGCGAAGCGCCGTTCGTGTATAACTCCTGGATTGAGTTGACCCCTTGGAGCACTGCTAGCATGAGTGGTGTTCGCTGAGCAGCGTCTCTTTCGTTGATGTCAATGTCCTCCCTACCCCACATATATTGCAATAGCCCAAGACTATTATGCACGATAGCGGTGGAGATAGCGCCCCGGCCATACTTGTCTCTGAACGACAGTTTGCCTCCTTTATCGAGAACAACCTCAAGTATCTTCTCGCGTCCCTTACGGATTGCAGCTTGTGTCGGAGTTTCTCCACTCTCGGAGCTCAAGTTCGGATCAGCTCCACGGTTGAGAAGATCTTGGACCATCTCCCAATGTTCGCCATGAATGGCAGCAAGGAGAGCAGTGCCATGCTTTCCTTTACTGACCAAGTTCAGAGCCGCATTACGCTCAAGGCAGAGAGTCGCCACATCCCAAAATTTTCGTGAAAGAGCACACTCAACGGCTGTGCCCAAAGGTCCTTCCGCGTAGTCTATGTCTGCCCCAGTGTCAAGAAGACGAACTGCGATATCCCGTTTGCCAACGTACGCGGCAGCACAGAGGGCACTGCCATAAGCTCCTCCCACCAGGTTGACATCGGCCATCCCTTCCAATAGCGCTTGTACGGTATCGGGAGACTCCGCCCATGCGGCAGCTTGAATAGCTGTATGATAGTTAAAATCTTGGCTTGTTGCGTTGACATCTGCTCCCTTCTCAATCAGAGTTCTGACAATTTGAGCTTCGGAACCCTTTGCCGCCGCCATTATTGGCGTCCCCGAATCTGTGCTATGTTGGTTCACGCTGAGACCACAATCCAGGAGATAATTCACAACATCTTGGTGGCCCTGAAATGCAGATAGGTGAAGCGCAGTTTCACCTTGTTGCCCTGTCGCTGCTACATCAGCCCCTTTGTCCTTCAGAATTTTGACGGTCTCAAGGTTGCCGGCTTCAGCCGCTACATGCACAGCTGTTAATCCGTCGCGATTTCTGATGTTAGGATCCAACCCAGCATCGAGATAGTGTTGGACAGTTTCCGCCCCGTTTGGTTCATCTGATACAAATGGTAATAGAGGTATGCCTTTTGCATCGCCAAGCGTGGGATCTGCTCTTGCGTCAAGGAGTAGCTTCGTGATTTCCGGGTTATCATAAGCAGCATGCAATGGGGTCCAGTCTCTCGAACGGTCCATCACATTCAGGTTTGGTGACCGTTGGAGAAGCAGCTTGACACTGCTGACCTGTCCAAAGTATGATGCTTGCCATAAAGGAGTGACTTTCTCTTCGTCGAGAGCCTCAATGTCTGTACGGTCGTCTTCTAGCAGGGCCTTCACAGCATCCGGACTCTTCGCAGCAGCATTGTGCAGCGGCGTCCATTCTTTGCTGCCAGGCAGATTTAGTTCGGCACCGTTCGCGATAAGGAGCTCGATGATAGCAATATTTCCACACGAAGCGGCATGATGAAGCGCACAGTCGCCGTTCTCATCCTTAGCGTTGACGTCCCAGCCACTTGAGAGTAACAACTTAACTGCTTCGAGATGACCCCCTTGAATAGCCATGATCAGTGCTCTCTTCTTATCTCCTTCCAGCTTTGTAACCTTGCTTAATGAACAAGACACCCTCCCAAGCATAAATGTCATGATACCGACATGACCTTGGCTCAAGGCCAGTATGAATGGAGTATCACCATCCTCGTCCTGAGCGAACGAAATGGCCTGTTTCTCAATGTGTTGTTTTCCCCTCTGGATATTCCATAAGGCTTGAAGGACGAATAAGTGACCGCGGAAGGCAGCAATATGGAAAGCTGTTTGACCGGAATTTGTGGTTGCGGCTATTTTGGCACCGTTGTCGAGGAGTGTGAGGATGGTGATATATCTTCCAGACTTCACTGCAAAGTGAAGCGGCGTCCATCCTGATTCGTTCTTCGCGTTAACATCGAATATGGTCTTGCTATCGGACTCAAGCTTCAATAACCGCGACACAATAATGGGATGCTGTTGAGCAGCTAGATGGAGAGCTGTATTCCCATCACGGTCTCGAACAGCAGTCACCATTCCGAAGTTCAGAATGTCTTCAACAATTTCTCTGAACCCCTCTCTGGCTGCAACTAACAGCGAAGCTGAGCGCTCTTGCTCTGTACTATACTCCGCATGTTTAAGCAGCTCGGTTTCAACTTCAATATTTCCAGTCAGAGCGGCGAGCTGCAAAGGCGAAAGGACATCAGCTGTAGCGTCGAAGGTTTGGCTGCTTGAATCGTTGTCTTCGTCCACTTTCTCTTTGTCCTCCTGCTCGTCTCCCTTGTTGCCCTCTCCGTTGACTTCGTGGGTTGTAGGTTCTAAGTAGACCAATTTAAACTGCTTTGAGAACAACCACCGCACAACATCCACAAAACCCTGCTCAGCTGCTATATGAAGTGAAGAGAGCCCTTGACTCGTCGTTTTATGAATGCTTGCTCCTGACTCAAACAGGAGGTCGCAAACAGAAGTATGCCCGTTCATCACAGCTAGATGAAGAGCTGTCATTCCTTCCTTGTTCATCTCGTCGATGTCTGTTTCATAAGGGAGGAGCAGCTTCACAATATCCTTAAAGCCCCCAGCCGCCGCCAACCGTAGCGCATCGTCACCGGCATCTGTCACTGCGTTCACGTCCACCTTTGCGTTGATTAGCGGCTTAACGATAGCCACTTGGCCAGTCATGGCTGCTAAGTGAAGTGCATTGATGCCATAGCCAGCAGTCAGACTGGGGTTTGCACCCTTCTGAAGGAGATAAGCTGCAATTTTCTCGTTCCCTCTTAGCGCTGATAGGATGAATGGCGTTCTGCCATGTACATCTTCATCATCAAGAGCTCCTTCGTTGAGCTCCAAAAGGGTCGCCACGATGTCGCCAAAGCCTCCTTTGGACGCCCAACATAAGCCGAAGTTGTATGATGCACCAGCTTTCAGGAGTATATCCACCACATTCGCTTGACCGTTTCCGGCAGCCAGGTCGAGAGCTCGGTCAATATACATCATAGAGTCTTCAGTCTCCTTCATTCTCTCAATGGCTTTCTCAGCAGCATCCAGAAGGCCGAACCAGCAAGTAACCTTCAATGCGTCATCCAGCTCGTAGTATGTCTCGCCTGAGAAGTTTGTGTATTTCTGGTAGAGCTCGAACCACGCTTGAACGTGATCTTTTGTATCTAGGAAGCCAAGAACACGATCTCTCATTATAGAAGAGGCTGGTGCTAGGTTGTAGTGCTGGGGCCATTCTCTCACTGCATATTCTAGAAGCTTGGCCTCGGGACCTTCGTCATCCTCGCTGGTATCAGACTCAAGAGTGTGCCGATCGAAAGTTGACTCGAGGTAGCCAAGGCATTTAGAAAGTATCATAGAATGTGAGTTACCGCCCTGGTTATCCACTAGATCAGATCCAATGTTTCCATAAATAGGAAAAACGTGAATCCCGGCGAAATCGACTAGGGTTTTCGCAAGATCTTCAAGATCATGAGAAAGGTTGAGAGATAGATCGTGCTTCAGAACATCAATTGATGGCTCCTCTGATGCTGATAGAGCAGCTACAACAGAAAGCTCCGCAATGGTAAGTGGGCGAACGGCATGTAGAATCCACTGCATAAGGGATCGTATGCAGAGGCCCGTTTTGTCTTCACAACGATTAAGAATCATCATGAATACCTCGTCAACAGTACTTGGAAGCACCTGAAGAGCCTCTTTCATAGCGTTCTGCGTTGAAGCTATATTCCATGTTTCCAAACAGCTCGCCATCAAACCAGCTTGCACAAAACCTTGAGGTGAAGCTAGTCTTTGAACGGTGGCTTCAAACAAGTTCTTCCATTGAGGACGAGATCTCACGAGCGTTTCCATTCTATAGGACACGAAGTCGGTATGGAACTTCCTTGAGATTTCCTCATTTGAAGTGTCGATCTTGCTGGAAATGTCATGGGCGAATTTCAGGTGACTCGCTCCATCGCCTTCGGTAAGTATGATGATCTTGAACCCGCCTGTGGGAGCTTTGCGATATTGCTCGACCAAGCCGGTCAAGCTTTCGACAAGGGTCGTCTTGCTATCCTGACCTCCGCTGAGGATGAGGACTACAGGTCTATTGATGGATGCCCGGAGAAGGGCGAGAAGAATACTCTGCAGGACTTCATAGCTAAATACCCTTTCTTTCCGAATCTGTTCGGCGATAGAGGTAACGCGACGGAAGAGTGACGGTTGGCTCTGAAGGACTTGGCGAATGAGTGAAACGAAGAAGGCTTCGACAAGTTGGGTTCTATGATCCTGTTTTCGGAGCGCGTATGTGATCACCAATGCATTTTCAAAGGTTTTCTGCATCTCAAAGAACAGTTCAGAGGCGAACGTCTCGCTCCTTGACTCCGGGATGTTATAGACGTGCAAGATATTGGGCGCAGATTCCTCCAGGCTATTCCATCCTTGATAAGCAGGAGAATCTGTATTCCACCATTTCGATAGAACGATGGGCTTCTGCAAGCGTAACTGGTGATTGTCTGCATATACCTCTGATAATGCAAGCAAAAAGCCTAAGAGGGACTGCGAGAGGGCTGTAATTGTGAATAAGTACATGTAAAGTATGGTCAGAGAAGCTTGTTACTTACATCTGAGCTGATCACCAACAGCACGGTTCACTGTATCAGAAACGACTTCGGTAGAATCATCCCCTGGACTGAATGTCCATGGCATTTTATTGCTTTGACTTCTGTAGTGAGTCGATATACCTGCATACTCCCATGAGAGGCTTTCCAAGGCAGGGGGAATCTCTTTCATGAAGGCCACTGGAGAGTGAGATCCAAGATCTGACGTAGAAAGTAGATGAAGTACGTAGTTTTCGGGTTTCAACTCCTCGTCCTTGAAGTCAGGCGTGGTACAAAAGATCTATTTCCGAGTGTCAGACGTTCTCTCCCGTTTTGGTTGTGATTCAACATACTATAAGCGCCATTCGAATAGACAGTTCATAATACTTCTTGTCTCTTGCTGCGAGCACAAGTGCCTTTTACACATTAACTCGATTCTTTCTAGTATTTCTGACTTCTTACCTGTTGTACGAGACAGCCTCCTAACTCGTGGCATAGAACCACACATGGTATGTCAGACTATATTGCAAAATTAGTGCATACTGGGGACTCATATCAAGGTATCTTACCGTGCTGCTTCGACTACGTTGCACCTCTTTGAGTAGTCTCTGCGCGCTTTCCACGAATCCTCGTGTGCCCCATGCGACATCTTCTTGAATCAACCGGAACGTTGTAACTACGGCGTCGGGGAATCTGGCCTGCCAAAATTCTCTGACTCCAGATTGGCATGTAGCTGAGTCTGTGATACCATGTACAATGACAAGTTTAAATAGACGTTAGGATGACCATTATGTGGCTCTTGGATTAAAACCCACTGAAAATGGCGACGGTATCGGGCATCCATTGCTGTCGCTCTCTGGTCTGGCGAGCTTCCCCAAAATTCCATTCCGAACAAACCTTTGTTCCAAGGGAGTTCTGATAAGAACACAAAAGTTACTGAAGATAGTGTAAAGACGTTTGTTTTTGCCAAGTCGTACGGTAGGTGGCCGACTGTCTCGTTGCCTGTCTGTATGGTGCTGAGAAACACAAAAACCAGCGTAACCAGCGTAAACAAGCTCTCAAACTCTTTATCTCCAGTACGCAAATCTTTGGTGCTGAGCCATTTTCCTGCCGTTAGGGAACTTGTCAGATTTACTGAGGGGAAAACGCCAGTTGAAAAACGACAGGGTTCTTTTTTTGTCTGACTGTGGAAGCTGAAAACTAGGTGTGTCAAGTCAGCTTACTTGCTGTAGGCATGAAAGCGACGAGTCACACGATTGGCGTCCCCATGGCGAATAGCACACGAAAATACACTTCTTCAGCGGACGATCGTCGGAGACGGCCTGCAATGAACCTTGTCCAATAAATTATGACCAAGTCACAAGATAGCGCAGGAGGGAGGCACAAAGTCTTGGCTAATTTGCGAACCAGGCAACTGCATTTGAGTCCAGCCATCATATCGTTTCCCGTCCCGATGTACAAACGAAAGAGTTTTCATTTCGTTATCTTACTACTTCAAGTACCGATGAAACACAGCCTTATTAGAGGTGTGTATGATGATAGGGTACTTATCTTTCCAACTGGGTGAGCGAGTAAACTTGAATGCATGTTTTCGTATGGGCCTGTTGGAATGGTTGACCATTACCGTTGCTGTCCACATAGGCGCTCAACGTTCAACTTAGGTAGGTAAGAAACATATCGAGTCTATTCACTGAGCCTTCGTGGGTTGTCAAGTAGCCTTCTTACAATACGCTTCATGCAATGCCGCCGTATTCTCATAGCATAGCTGAAGACTAACAATGATAAACTGCATATAGAGTTCATTACCCAGGAACATTCAGCAAGCTCGCCAATACAACATGAGCATGTTGTGTTACATCCATACTTCCCATGTTTTGCAAGTCGAGACCAGGGGTGTTGGGGTCAAGGCTACTAATGCCAAGATCCTCCAAGTCAGTCTCGCCGTCCAGCTCGACCGGGTCGACAGGGTCCGGTTTTTCCAGCCCAAAGAACCGACGTAGTTTTCCTCCGAAATCTACATTAGATTTCACTTCGATGTTAAATTGGAAAGGGACATCAGCCCTACGACGCAGTAAGACACCACCCCTCAGGAAACTCGGTATTCCCTCTCGAGCCTTCGGATCCTCTTCCAATATCCAGGTAACCGTGTTCGCCTTCCCGCCGCTCACGCCAAGAGAACGCTTCAGCCCAACCAGGGTCGTGGCATGATGATCGTTCTTGATCTCGGTCTGCTCCCAAACGAATCCTAGTTCGCCAGTGGCAATACCTGCCCCTGCTCCAAGGGTCGCGTTCAAGCCTTGGTGAATGTCTCGAACTGAAGTTGTCTTGTTGATGGCAAATCTTCCTCCTGGTGAAATTGTTGCGACCATCGGACAGTTTCTGGTGTCTTGGTTCGCATCTTCGAAAGTGATAGTGATTTCACCACTAGTAAACCTCCGCTCGCCTTTCCCAATGAAATTGAACTCAAAAATGAGAAGCGAAGCCCCATCGCTGTCAGGTGCAAAGTCTCCATGCGTGACGCTGGTGAGTGCCGCCTGGAGGATCAGGGAGTTGCCACGATCTATGAGCATGTTCCGAGCGTTTTGGCCATCTGCATTTCTGGTGCGCAAGGAGGCAGCATCCTCTCCCTCCTCGAGAAGAGGTATGTTGATGGGCTCCATATTCTCAGGGATTCCAGTTTAGGAGCGGAAAGAGGGGTTGTCCAGCAATGACTAGAGATTGTTTCTTCATATAAACAGCCACATGCTGTAGGCTACCACAAATCTTTATCAGGCGGCTAAATCCTCAAAGGTTCTCGGGCTGTATTTCCTTGTCGGGTTATGCGCTGATTACTTGACACAAAATAAGGAGACTGCAGGCTTGGCAAGGTAAGCAGGTGTCACACGCGACCAACCTGCGGCTGAGAACCCTCCAGGGTCAAAGCACTGAACCCATTGATTACCAGGTGCTTATGAGATATTGTGCAGCCTGGCAGCCTGGTAGCCTGGTTATCTTGCTGTGGACTTTCTAGCAAATATCATGTTCACTCCCTGATATTTAGTTTTCGATGATAAGGGCGAGCTAAACAACCTCTGTCAGTTCAATTGTCTATATCAACTTCATGATGGTATCTTCAACCATTCAAAAGGGGCCAAAGGCCAAAGACAAGAGTTCAAAAACGGCGGCCGGCAAAAATGACACAGCTGGAAAAAAGAAGAAAGTAGACGCAAAAGTCATCCTCAGAGCCGCGTCAAAGGTCGATTTCACCAACAAGGATGAGGCTGCATCATTTGAAGCTGAGTACAAGGACAGATTTATGGGAAAGTCAAGTGCTCAGAATATTCTTTGCGTTCTGGCCAAGAAAGAAGATTTGTCTGAAGATCTTAAATGGTCGGATGGCAAGACGAAGGAGTTCTTGAATTGGATATTGAAAAGATACCACGGCCTTCTCGAATGGAAAGACAAGACGATCAAGCTGTGTCCACTCCATTTGGCTCTTATGCAGAACCATACCGCTTTCGTCGATGCAATCCTCAATTTTCCTAACCTTATCAACATGAACAGAGTCCTTACTATGGAAGGCCAGTCAGGAAATGCACTGCACATTGCCTTGGAGAACAGCCCTTCTTCTTTCAAGCCTTTAGTGGAGCGATGCATCCACTATCCCAGCATGTTCAAAGCCAAGCACCCAACTACTGGCAACACTCCCCTACATGATTGCATGTTAGTCGACTTAGACCCAGGAGAAGAGGGAGAAGAGAGCGAGGAAGAAGACTCATCCGAAGACGAGGATTATGCGCCTGATACGGATGATGGATACGACCATAGTACAACCTCGGAAGAGGGGCAAGCTGGGGAATTTGGTATTCCTAATCAACAGCGTCTCGCAAATAACATTATTGAACAGCCAGAGGGATTCGCAATGAAGCGCACGCAAACTGTCAAAGCTCAAGTCACCCTTGAATGTCCCTCTGAGCGACTTCCCTTTGTTGAGATACTGATCGAGAGCGATGACTCTGCTCTTTCTTCCTACAATACGAAGGAACGCACGCCTTATCAGGAAAGACTTTATCAACTTCAGAGATACTATGAAAAGGTAGCAAGCTCGGTCAAGGACCCCCAGAGCTTTGAGGATTTTGCCCGTGATGACCTTATAGGGTCGCATATTCGATCGTACTGCGTTACAAGCTTTGCTCGAAACGACGTTACTAAATGTCTCTATAATACGGGAAAGGGTATGTGGTTTTATTGTCAACTAAGAAGACCCGCTGACAGAATCTCCAGAAAAGCAGATTGAATTTGACCTTGGGGGTCTTGGCAGGGATACCATCTCAAAGGAATACCTTGAGCAGTTGTCCAGCCATCTGAAATTCGAAAGCATTCTGAAGTACGTGGCGCTTCCCAAGATTGTTATGGAAGGTCGCCCCCGTCGATCGAAGTCAACGTAAGTTCATCATCCAATTACTATCCTTAATCTACTTACTGAGTACGAATCCAGAAGGGCTCCTATCAAGCATGGTCGGTCCGATCTAGTTGAAATCTTTCAATGGTTGAGGGACAACGGCGTAAAAAAGATTGTAAAAGTCATCGTGCTCGATGATCAGGAACCATGTCACGCCGACTCTAGCATTGAAGATGCACTGAAGAAGTTTGACGTTGAAATATGGGATTGGAAAAGACTGGACCTCAGTACGGAAGTCATACGCAAGTCATCAAGCGCTGTAAGAGAGGTATCTCTCTATTCATCAGGCAACCATTCAGTACTTATGGGGTGGGCGAGTACGGACGGTTTGCCCAATACTGACTATTTCCCACGAGTGAGTCTTTGTCGGCTTTAATCACCCTAGACACTTCCATCTAACCATGACTGTTAAAAGCTCAAAAATGTCAACCTGTACATCCGAGAGGTGGTCTCTTCATATCACACTTTCAGCTGACGTGTGTGCTAATTGTCTTCAGGGATACGAAACTCGGGAGCGCTTGTTGGGATACATCAAAAACTTCAAATCAAGGATAGATGAGAGAAGCAATGGTAGGATCGTAGTCCACGATTTCCCAGATGACCGAAATTCCAGCCATGCATCTGACTTTAGGGTTGGGGACTCGCAGAGGTAAGTACTCATCTTAACAACACTACTATGGATCTTGATGGAGCTGACGAACTAGTAGTGAAAGTCCCTGGATCCACTGCATGATGAGACTTTCTAAGCTGCTGGAGTCCGCTTGTGATGACGCCAAGGTTAAGCCAGTCAAAGTCGCCATCGTTGATGACGGTGTGGATGTGTCTCTCGAGAGGCTTCAAAACAAGATAGCTTTTGGACAGTCATTCTGTCCATACGCCAACTCATCTGAGATGATGACTCCCTATTTTGTGTCATCGAGCAATCATGGGACATCTATGGCTACACTGATATGTAGCTTGTGTCCAATGGTCCAACTGTACGTTGCCAGGTTGGATCAACGTCAGACATCGAGCAGCAACCAGCGGCATATCACTGCTGACTCTGCTGCACAGGTAAGGATCTTTTGACTCTAGTAGTTCACTTGTTCTGTATCTGATGCATCTCATATTTAGGCGGTACGATGGGCCACTGACTGCGGCGTTGATATCATATCAATGAGTTGGACAATCGAGACGTCTCTCACAGAGACCCCCGAGATGCGAAGTCTCCAGGATGCTATCAGAAGGGCGAGTGCCGAAAACATCGTAATGTTTTGTTCGACAAGCGATCAAGGCAGTATGACTCATGACTTGACTTGCTATCCAGGGGATTTTGGAGGGTGCATTAGAATCGGTAGTGCGAGTAATACCGGCGATGCTATGTCATGGGTCAAGGTCGATAAGGTTGATTTCCTTCTTCCCGGATCCAATGTACCCTTCGCGATTACCGAGGGCAAAACCAACTTGCACGAATCGGGGAGCTCTATTGCCACCGCTGCCGCTTCGGGTCTTGCAGCCTTTCTGATGTCCTCTAGTTGGCTCTTGGATGCGAGCGATAAGTATCTCAAGGACGTCAATAATATGAAACGGGCGTTTAGCAATCTTGCCCAGGGGAAGATGTTTCCTGCCGTATCTGAGAGACTGGAGAAACTTTTCAAACGGAAATTGGCAAGGAGGCAGAATAAAGATGAGACGGCAAGTGATTTGCCTAAGGCGTGGTCGGGTGATTGCCAGGCGGTACTTGCAGACATTATGTTTGCGATAAAGGACACTACCTAAGTATAGTTATAGCTATTCCTATTTGCCAATACATAATTGTTTCAGCCAGAGGTACATGAGCCTTGGAATTAAATCTGTAAGCTAGCTTTATATTTCAAACTAAAGCTTAAAACTAGTTTGCCCACAGTCACGGCGAGGGTGTCTGAATGAATAATGGGCTTGAGAACAGCAGGTGAGCTCAGGCACAAGCCGTATTTTGTAGAAATGTTGACTGCAATGAAGTGAATGAATCCTATACGACATGGAGCCAAGTCTCAGCGCAGAGCACATCTCAACGTAGACAAAGTCTCGACATGAAAATCTTGGTATAAATTATATCGACTGACTAGAAGATTAAATATAACGCATTTCTAAGTATAATACGCCCAAACCCCACACAATAGCTATGTGTTCAACTTTGTTCAGTCCCCTCACACAGCATAACTACTAGGGTAGAAGTGATAACGGTTATACAAGCAGTCTAGAGGTTTCGAACAGTCTCGCAGCCAGTGGCCCACTCAAAGTACTTGGCTGCGTTGTTGAAACGCTTCAGATACTCACTAAAATCATCAAGTCAGATACAACAATAGAAATGTAGATATGATAGCACTTACCCATGACCGGGAGAGCCTTCGCCTTCACTTTCGTCAATGACATACTTCCCGTCATCTGTCCAGAAGCATTGCACATTCTGGACCCCGGGTGCATCCGCCTTAAAGAGATCACAATATTTGTGAATGTGGTCATCGTTTCGGGGCTCCGTGATAAGCTGCACTCGGTATCTTCTCAAGGCAGCTTCACTCCAGTTAGTGAGCCATTGGAGAGTGAGCTTGCAGTTGGCACGCTTGTCGACTAAGGATACTTTAGTACTGAACTGCTTCTATCTCAAATAAAACGGGGATATACCTTCGGCAGTATCGACAGAAGCGGGAACAGCCGCAGCAAGAGCAGGGACGGCCACGGCAAGAGTGAGGATTGAGAACTTCATTTTGATGGAGTAGAATAAAATGGTGGAATGAATACTGAATATGTTTGTGAGTTAGGTATAGAGTTGAAGTCTTCTTGGAGGCAATGCTTTCAATTTATATTACCCCCAGGTACTTGAGCCAGGTTGAGCTGCAATAGCCTCCGGCACTAGGTCCGAAGGATTACGGTAGAATGCGTTTTCACGATGACGCCGAAAGTCTGGTGTAGTATTCTGCGACGTGCCTATCGGGCCTTCCGATCTGGTACTCGGAATTCCCATTTGGAAATAATATATGGAAGATAAGGCAAGACTGCTCCATTAAAACATCCACTTTGACAGCCTCACGAGGGTGAGTTTAAAAAAATTGTGGTTCTAGCCTTGCATTAATTTGATAATGAAAAAGCGCTTAGATAGTCCTAGCTTTTACTCGGAATTGATCCGCATGGAGAAGGAAATGCTTCCTTTACCGGTATTACTCTATATGGCATGGTTTTGCCTATCAAAATAAATGAAACGTCTTTACAGGCCCATAGAAGGAATATAGTTATGGGACTGCAAGCATACTCGGCCCTTTGCTGACTGACTGAGGATTTTCGCATTACGGAAGGATTCTCAATTTACTAGACGGACCCACTGATCAGCCTCAAGAGACGGTAACCCGGATATGATGTTACTACTCCGTAGATTCTGGACGAGTTCGGGCAAACCATCATTGCGAATAAACATCTTGGACTATAAAGTCTAGGCCCGATTCCGAACGATATGCTTCTTCTGTCTTTACTCATTGCAATTCATCAAGCATCAAGCATTATACAGCACCTCCACTCAACCCCAATCAATATGAAGTTCACTCTCCTCACCCAGGCTGTTGTAGCCATCTCTTCCATCACCGGAGTTGTTGCTTCTCCTACTCCTGATGCGGTCACTGGTAAGGTACCCAGTCTTGAAGACATACATATGTTAACCACATTTTAGATGCTCTACTCGACAAGCGGGCAGACTGTTCTATGACAATCAAATATGTCACGACCTGGGTTGAGTCTGGTCTGGACAGATATCGCCATTGGCTTATCACCGAGCCTCGCGAAGATAAGCATCTCGATTTTTGGTGCGAGGCAGTTCAGCATGCGACATACTTCACAAACCGGCAGTGCTTCTGGGGTGACGATGGAAAGTACTACGTTGATGTGAGCGTTGCCCGAGGCCCCGCTGGGCACAAGTATGTATATCTGTTTCTGATGTGGTCTTTTTTTTTTACTAACTTATAATCTTTAGGTACCTTATGGATGCATACAACGGTGCTTGCAAGGACTTTGAAAGACTCACCGAGTGCAAGGCCATCAAGGAGTTCTAGGTGGACCTAGTACTGAGGAAGCTTGTTCGGACTCTTGCAGGTACAGCCAACTTTAAGTCCTGGACGTTGATTGAAAGCATGCATGGGAGTAAAAGGATGAAGAGGAGAGGCACTTGGAGAAACTAGTATATCTTTGCACATATAACATTCTTTATAATACAGTCGTAATTGCATTTTACACTCAATTCTATTAGCGCCTTGAGCTTTGTCAACTTCGGGGTACTTGGGAGGAGCCTACAAGGGATATCGGGTAATTTGCGTATTTCAACCATGATACCCTTGTAATCGGAGGTCCCTGCAGAAGCCAAACTAGCGGCTCCAACGGGAATATCGGAATAATTTCTAACCCTACCCGGAGGGTTGAGTAAATAATACGCCCCCACCTCTAAAGAGGTAGTAAGATAACCTGTAACTCGTATAAAACCATAACCAATGTCAACCTATACTAA